>JAODLL010081598.1:0-15564 GCA_026546735.1 Forbesichthys agassizii | reverse complement strand
TCCCTAGCCTGCTGTAGACTCAGGCATGCCTAACTCTGTCCCTAGCCTGCTGTGGACTCAGGCATGCCTAACTCTGTCCCTAGCCTAGTGAACTCATCACAAGGATGCCTAACTGTCCCGAGCCTTCTGTGTGACTCAGCGCAGGAATGTCCTCACACTGTGTCATGTGGAGACACTTAGAAATTACTTTAGTACCACTGATTTATTGTAGGTGTTGGGTAAATACAATAGACTAAGTTGTAGATTGTAGATTTAAATTGTTTATGCACTGGGGCATGTGTTCTACCAACTCGGTATGCAAACGGCTATTAGTGTAAACATAAACTGATTCTAATCTATTTTTGAAAGCGGAACATTTCAAAACAAGTGCGGCTAATGAATAAATCCTGCATTTCCCAAGGAAGGATGTGCCAGGTTCCACTGTCGAGTCTCAAATAGAGTTAGGAACCGAAATGGGGTCAGGGGCCTTATTTCCCCCCCCCCAGTGGGTCCCCTCTGGTCAAGAGCACTGGTGGAAAAATAATGAGCTCGGCTCCCAGGGTAGAATTTAAAAAAAAATGGGTGCTGGGCTAGAAGGAAATTATTTTGAGGATCCCTGCTGTAAAAGCCATATCTGCCGAATTAGCATAAAAGCCAAGTTTCCATCTGCAGCCTTTAAATCGGAGAGCCCTCCGGGGTGTGCTAACAGAATAATAGACTTTTAAACTTTCTGACTTTATTTTTTTTGTCCCTATGTGGCCATGGCAGGTAAATGAGCCCCTCGCTGTGTACACTCAAGCTCATGCCGAGGACGATAAGTACTGTATTGTTTGGAAGCGCTCGAGAGACGTCAGAAGAGTTACAAGCAAGAATCGCAAGCAACCTTCAAAGTGCATTATTTTTGTATTAAAAAAGATAAGCAGGTTAGTTAACACTTATGTGACATAAGTGTGTGTTAATCAGGAATGTGAAATAAGTATCCGTTAAATATTACGCGGTCATAAACAAGCCATAGAGGTGGTGAGGGGTCTTGCATTGCACAACTCTTAGACAGGAGGTGAATGCATGTCAGTACGTGCTGTCCTAGCATACAAGGGCCTTTTCTTTTCAGGCTTGTGGCTGACGGAAGCACAGGTTGTCTGGTCCGTGTTGCCGGAGCTAGCGGCTGCCATTTTGGGCCGTTTGTTTGATGTGTAAATGGTCTGCAGAGAAGTGCTCCTGTGCTCCTCGCTGTCTCTTGCCTGTGATGGTGGGCAGTGGCGCCCACGCTGCGACGCCCTCTGGAGGGGGGGCTACGTCAGGGCAGAGGCAAGGGCCGTCTCCTTTTATTAATCCTGGACATACGCAGCGAGGTGTGTGACTGTACAGGTGTGTGTCTAGGTGTGTGTGAAGGTGTGTGTGTGTGATCCCAGTTGACCGTTGGAGCATACCCAGCAAACAAATGGATGAAAGCCTAGTCAACAGAGTTACTGCCAGCTACTGCAGAGCCATGCTTGCTCTTTCTCCCACACACACACACACACACACACACACACACACACACGGAGTGCAGATACTATACACAAACATTGCATGGAAGCTGTCCAGTGCCTTGCTTAAGGGCACGCCAGCAGCAGTCGTGGAGGATTGAATGTACAGTATATGCGTGGATTGGAGGCAGGCGGGATTAAGGGATTTGAAACTACACCATCGTCGCAGACTGTCCTCCACAAGCGCGGGGTTGTACTCGCGCTATACTCTGCCTACAGCACGTAGGAAATATATCCGTTGCTTTTACTCTCAAGCCTGTTTGAACGTCTCTGCCTCTGAGGTGAGGTCATAGCGATGATCACAAGCTAATTAGGGAGCTGAGGCTACAGTGGAGGAAGCCTTCACATGACGAGAGGCATTCCCGGACTGGAGCCAAGGTCACTGGCTTTACATGGCTGTGAGCATCAACACGAATTCCCTCAGCGCATTATAATATATTCATATTAATTATACAGTATTGTATACCATTAATGCAAGGAAAACAAAACAACTCAATGAAGCATGTAATCTGCAACTGTATTCACTTTTTTTTGTCAATGTTACACTTTACGCTACTTTACATCTCTCGTTCTGAATAACGCTGAAGATCGGGTGTTGACCTCTGAAGGTCAGTGTGTGCTTATTAAGCAGCCACTTATTCACATGCAGCGCACACATCTATGGTATTATGTGACATTAATGAGCTTATGCTTTATTAAAGGCATAGTCATTCTGCACAAATCTTCTTCCTATTTTAACTATCAAAACAAAACCACCTCTCCCAAATAGATTATTGTTCAATAATCTGCCTAATGGACATCAATCACACATATCTCTTAGCAATACATTGATTGCATTGCCAGATGTAGACGTAATGCGAACAGCAAAACTAAATAACAAAATAGTTTACTGCTCATGCTCACACACTTTGCTGTAGCCTACCGTGATATGGTTGGTTGTTGGCTAGCTGCATTACTAATGCCAGTTGTGTGTTATGCCAATTCCGCGGATACACCCACACCATCACAGACAGTCTGTCCACCTTGTGTCCGAATTAAATAAGCACAATTCCTGCAAACCACTTTAGAAGTGGCTGTCATCTTTCATTACATAGGCTATAGTATAGCAAAGTATGCTAATGCCAGATAGGCAAAATGGTAACTTTTATCGACTACGTTTGCCAATGCCGTTATTCCACATCACTATGATTAGGCCAAGCCACATACTGTATGCATAGGCTTCACGGAGGAAAAATAAGGAAAGACCGGGTGGGTACAACTAGCGGGGTGGATGGGCATAAAATATAAGGACTATAGTAATTTATTCATTCCTACTTTTGAATTACAACATTCATTCATAACTAGTCCTTTTTTTTCTTTTTGCATTTTAATTATTTAGGCTACAGGAAATGTTTAGAAAAAAAGTATATTGACGCTCGCGCACCAGTGAGGTAACCTGACATGCCAGATGGATTGTTGTCTTCATCTGGGCGCCCGTACATTGAAAAGTTTGTAAAGGACAGGTACTTTCAGAAAAATACTTGTTAATTGGACAAACCGCCTGGTCGTTTTCGCTGTCGGCAAATCAAACCACTGTAGCTATAAACACGACTGATTGGAAAGTTCACTTGCTACTCGGACACATTCAAAATGATTCCGAGGCTTTCCGGATGGATTTCCACAACAAAAATAAAATTAAGCTTGATGTCTCGCGAGCCCCCCACCCTCATTTTGTAGACATCGACCAACCCTATTGCCCAGTGGATCTTTAATCGCAGTATTTCGTATTGTTCACTAAAACCGCAGTGTGAAATGATTGCGCTGGCTGAATGTGCGTTGGCCAATCGATACACTTGAGTACACATTGTTTTAAGGGACCTATCTGCCTATTACTGTGTGTGTGTGCGCCTTTCTGACTGACTCCAGCTGTGGCTCTGGAGGGCTCGAGATGTGACTCAGCATATTTCACCTCTACGAAGCAATAACTGCAGCTGTGTTGTTCTGTATTACATTTGTCGATATGTTCACTGAACGAAGTAATAATACATATGACGTCCATAAAAATAATATATATCTAATTAGCGCTGAAATGGAACTGCCAGAGGCACTGATGGGGCATTTCCCAGCGGCCTTAGCATACATAGATGGCTATGATAAACTATGTGTCAAGTGGTAGAGCTAGCTGGTACATAGCGTGCATATTTACACACACACACTTTCCAACAAAAAGAGGAAAAGGCGTGTAAGAGAACAGTTAAACCAGAAGTGAATAAAAATCAGCTGCTATTTTTCAGCTGTCCTTGAGCAAGGCATCGGGTGGTCATGATAAGACCGTGGATAAAGTCACACAGTAGGTGTGGCAGAAATAACTTAAGAAAATGTAAAAGTGCGTGTGCGTACGTGTGTGCATGCGTGCGCGTGCATGACACACACACACACACACACACACATTCAGGCCTGACAAACTCTGTCTGAATTGAATAACAATACAACTTAAGTTGTTTATCTGCTTGGTAAATACCACTTTGCCCTTAATGGAAAGACGTCTGGCAGAAAAAACATTATTCAATTTATCATTTAAAAGCAGCATTAAATTGTTGGCAACGGTGGGGCATTATTAAACATTTGGCGTTAAAAGCATTATTAAATATCTGGCATTAAAGCATATCTCTTTTCCGTCACACTCTGTTGCATACCCAGCACAGAGGGAGGGGGGGGGGGAAAGTGCACACGTACATTTACATAAACAAATAAACAATTACTTTACACTTAAGGAGAGTAAACAGACTGCCCCTTTCCCAGTTACCTGTATCCCGTCTAGCAGCTTGCTCATACACCAGAAGCTGTCTGCCTCGATGTTCCTCAGAGCCTCCTCCTGAAGACTGGACACATCAAAGTTCTCCACCTCCTCCTCTGCATAGAGACATAGAGAGAGAGAGAGAGTGAGAGAGAGAGTGAGAGAGAGAGAGTAAGTGCTTCAAGTGTATCCTCACAGCAGGGGCTCAAGAGCCCACCTTTCGCTGCACAAAGAGCAAAGGGGAACGATAGAGATGGGGATATGGGGATGCAGGTGGAAAAACATGTTGCAGTGTCACGTTAAGAGAATATACGGAATAGGCGCACATTTGCTGTTGGCATAGCAACGCCAGAAAAGCTTTGCCACGCAGCCCTCCTCCACGCCACAGGTGGTTAAGGCAACATACTGTAACATGTCTTTCACAAACAAAACCAGCAAGATTGTATTATTGGATTATATGGATTACCTAGCTGTTGTCTACGTTCACACATAATCGGCCTGAAATCTATGAAATGTCCATATTTGGTGTTCAGCATGATATGCTGTGGAACTGAAATGATGCTGAAATCATACATGTGAATATATTATAGGAATGTATGCGTTAAGTTTGTAAGACAAGAGAGCACGTTATCGTCTGTCATTTGACAACAAGGCTCAGTAGAACAATATTGCGCATGTAAACAATGAAACGCTGCCGTAAAAACAAGACAAAATAAGAGCTGAACGAGTTTCACAGAAGCAGATGGCTTGCTACTTAACAATCGCATCTGCGCCCTAGACTTTTCCAGGAACAGAGGATTCTCAGAACTGTGCATGGGCCTTGATGCGACACGGGGGGGGGGGGGGGTGAAAGGCCGTACATAGTTAAAGGAGCGGCGTTTGGCGTTTGCTTGCACACACACGCCCCCCCACAGCTGAACACGTCGCCATAGAGACCAGACTTCAATGCCGAGTGTCGGCTGATGTCATTACTGGCGCCCATGTGTGACGGACCAGAGGAGCGCTCCGGCACACTTTTGACAACACACTGACAGCCACTGGAGAGGGAGATGGCACAAGACTGATTAACGATGATCTAGAGGAGGAAAGGGAGAGAGGGGGAGAGAGAGAGAGAGAGAGTAATCGAAATGGAGAGAGATGAGGGGAAGAGACTAATGTCGACAAAAGTGTGTTAAACATAGTGTTTGCGCTGTCAACGTATTAGCATGTCGACTGCCGTTTGGTGTCGTTTGTGTGTGCTTAACGATAAGGGGTTACATCTGTCTGTCTGTTCCTAACGCATGCACGCAAACATACCGTACATACAGTGTACACACACACACACACACACTTTGCACGGGGCCTGCCAAATCAGCTCGCTGGGTATCCTTGGCAACCCAAACGGAACAGTGGAAAGGTTGTAGTGAGCATGCTTGGTCTGTCAGACAGACAGGTGAAGGCCTGGCTACAAGCCTGCTAACCACTTTTAGAAAATGTGCACGTGCGTGTGTGTGTGTGCACGTGCGCGTGTGTGTGTGTGCGTGCGTGCGCGAGTGCAGAAAAGGGAGGGGGAGAGAGTTCATTCATCAAGCTGTCGGACTCTTGCCATCGTCTCGTATGACAGCAGTGCCTAACTTCTACATGGGTGGGTGAAAGAAAAGGAAATAGAGCTGAAGACAGACGGGAACAGAGAGAGCAGGCGCCAGAATAATGCAGGCACACTTGTGACGCTGTTGGATCCTCAACATCATGCACGACAGTGACATGTTTTAGAAACGTCCCTGAGAATCTGGTTTCTCTTCCGCTACAATCCAATTACAAGCAGGAATTAGCCATCGAGGGAACTAGTAGCGCTCACATCTGACCAATCGGTGACCGAGCCCTCGATATCACCGCAGGCAACGATGAGTCTGAAGTTAAGCACAAGCTTCTCTCAGAGATGCAGTAGCTCCAGTTACCACGGGTACCGTCAACAACTTCACAAACAACTTAACAGCTGAAGTAATTAATTGCGAAACGGCTGACTGGTCCTTTTTCCACGCGGCGCCGTTGCCGAGTAACAGGGCGGTCCGCGGAGGCTGTCGACGCGGCACGGGTGACCCCTGCGCACATCGCCAAGTCCCCAGTCAGCGTTTGTGCCTGCTAAAGCCTCGCTTTAGGGCCTGCGTCCAGACGCAGACCTTGACTACAGCAGATTAGGAGGGACAGCTTCCAAGTTTCCCAGAGGTTGCAATTGGAGTCGGGTGTAGCTCATCACAATAACAAGGACACAGAAATGATGGCTTGTGGGGGGGGGTGGGGGGGTGAATGGCGCTTCAAAATGTGACTGTGTGTATGCTTGCTGGGTTTTTCAATGCATGGCAACAGTGCCCCCTGTGGTAGCTGGCTGAAATAACACCAGCATGTGGCCAGACATGGACTGGTTGGATGCTTGGAAAGAAATGTGATCACTATTTACATACATTATATTCTAGTTAGTACAGTATGTATTATAAATGATAAAAAATTAAATACCATCCCAGTAATCATGCCGTCATCATAAAGTATTCTGCATAAACACACACACACACACACATACAATTAACCACTCAGTAGCTTTGCTTTTCAAAATAAAAGCCTGCCCGTGATTGATTTGACAAGACGACGCCCTTAATTGAAAAGCCTTCAAGAGTGACAATGGCATTAGTGGTCCTTCTTCCAGGCGACAATACGCCGATGCTTCAGCACGTTTCCCTTCAACACAGAGGACTCGATAGCCGCTAAAGCATGCAAATGGTGGAACGTCATTAATCCCTAAAGGGAGAAACTTTCCGCGTGTGTTCCCAGGCACTGCAGAGAGCTGTGGGTTTTCTATTTGCAAGGAAATGTTCACGCTATCAGAAGAATGAACCGGCAGAGTGATGTTAAACATTCATTTGCGGAAGGGGGTGTTGGGAACTCCATCAAAGATTGCACAAGCACGCACACACAAACGCCAGAATGTTCACAAGGCCCCTTCACAACAGGACCACACAGGGACACTCTCTCTAAATCAACAAACAGACCCCTTCCTCCTCATCTCAAGCTTGACGTTCTGGTGCTTTTCCCGTATCCGTTGTACCAGTGTTGCCACCACCCACTTCTGAGAGAAAGGGCCACAACACGCGTCACAACACCAACTGTTCTGGCCTGATATAGTGACAAAAAACACGGGTGCGCACCGAGGAACAAACGGCAATGAAACAACATTCCCCTGTCGCTCTGGATCAATCACTACTTCTGAGCCCGCCGGAGCTCAAAACACGACTTTCGTCGTCGTTATTTTTGTTTTAAACGTTTCGACATCTAGAGTCGCAACAGCTCTCTGTGTTTCCTCTGCGATAACGAATGTGATTTCCCCCCAAACGCTTCCCAATTACTGTAATAAGGGCGGCGTTAATGAGAGAGACAAACGCCTTCCGCTCGGTGATGGTTGGACCGTTTGCAGGGGGGCGCTGAGTCACGCCGGCGCCTTGGTGACGTGCCCCGGCAAGAAGGTGGGAACCTACACATGCATAAGGAACGCACACACACCCGTGGCTTCATAACATGCACAAACACTCTGGCAATTAAGAATAAAGTGTAATGAGAGCACCATAACAGCAGTATGTGAGGGGAGAGGTGGGAGTTGCACACAGCAGGAGGTGGGTGTGAGAGAGAGAGAGAGAGAGAGAGAGAGAGAGAGAGAGAGAGAGAGAGAGAGAGAGAGAGACATAGAAGGAGAGCAATTAGAAAATGAGACAAGATGAGAGAAACAGAAATAGAAGGACGCATATTTGGGAGGGGGAAAAATGAGAAGGGAGCCCTGGAGGACACATTTTTTTATTTTAAAGAAAGACATTGTTTTCTCAACCTGTGGTATGAAGATCTTAGGAATCCAATTTGTGTGTTTCTCAAGAAAATATATTGCGTAAGATGTGCTGTGTTAGACTCCAGGTACATTCTCTACCTTAATGAAAGCTACACCATTTTGCTAACCAACTACTGCTAACACCAAGTTTATTTCTTATTACAATTTATTTCCTGAAAAGCAATAAATTAATTATTATATTAATTAGCAGGATTTCAACCCCCAGTCGGGCCACACAGCCGCACTGGGTCGACACTGGCCTAGGCCCTAATACCAAACGCTTGGAGCAGTTCCATCCCGCGACCCTGACGACTACACTGTTTGCAACGGACGGAGGCTCGTTGCTGTTGGCAACATGATGCAAGTCCCAGACATCAAACTACGCTATTAATACTGTATCGTCCCATGTTCAGACATGATGATCATCATGCCTCAAGGCAGCGGTTTGTACTGGAAATGGGATCACGTGTTTAGTTTGTTCTGCTGTGGTGTCTGAAGGGCCACAAAGGCATGGACTAACTTTGAAAACTGTCTAACGAGTCATTTAGGCAAAATCCCTCAAATGTAATTCAGTCTGGAACACTTTGTGATGAGAAAAGTTGTTCACTGACACGACAATGGTTTGTCGGTGAGACTGTGTGTGCTCAAAGTCCCACACCCACGGGTCATAACAGAAGCAAGCTGTACCACTGGACTCTGTGCTGGACTCTATGTGTAACCCACGCTGCTTCACAACAGCTGGAGGCTGGGGTGGTGGAGCTAACATATATATAGCCTAACGGTCAAGGGGGAACTTCCATTGCTGAGAAATCAGTGCAATGCAGAAGTGCCCAAATCTGCAGGTCCTCGAATGGGTACTTGAGGCTGGCTGCAAAAACTCCCAGAAAGAAACTCCTTTATAATGTCTAGACTTCAGCTAAACAAGCAGCTTTTTAATTTTTTGTTTTTTAACTCGGCAGTTAAAAATATATAAGCCATACATGTATCCCATTATAATGGATAGGGTGAATTTCGGTTGGAGTAAGGTACTGCACAGATGGCGACAGCATATAGGGTTTGTTCATATACAGTCTATGGCAGGGTTGTCCGGCATGTTGTAGATGTCTCCCTGCTGCCACAGCTGATTCAATGAATGGCTCGTTATAATGACCCAGTCATTAGAATCTGGTGTGTTGGAGCAGGGAGACTAAAAACATGGCGGGCAGCGGCCCCCCAGGACCAGGGTTGGGGACCACTGGTAAATGGGAATGGTGCGTAGTGGCATTGGAGAGTAAACAAAGCGCCTTACGGAAGACTAAGATTGACAGGAGCCCTGATCTGATACTATCTGCGGTCAGCAATCAGCTCTTGACTCCACCTGAAAGTAAAACTAGCCAATCAAAAATGGCCCCAATTCTGACATCATTTCTGGAGCGTAACAAATAGTCTGTGACCCAATACCTGCTAAAAAGGTCAACTAAGCCTAACTATAACTATTCCGATACCGCCACTTCTATGGCTGATATCCCCATTAACACTGGGCAGGGGGCACCCTCATTGAGGGCATGTGTGGTACCCATACAGCGGGCTCTTCGCTCATGTATCCATGGCGATGTAAACCTGCATTGTGTGTATGCCGACATTGATATATTATGTATTAGTTAGCATCATGTTTTATTTATATAATCATTTTATAGAATGGCCTTTATGTCGTGTGTCTTTTAAGTGTACTGCGGTTCATATTAAAGGTTTTAACAAATAAATTACATGTAAATGGATATTGTTTATCTACCTGGTAATCCAGAAAAGCAATGATCCTCTGCTCCCTGATACCCCTACTGTCATATGATATGGGTTCAAGTACGTACGTGTGTGTACATGCAATTGTGTTTAACTGTGTGTGTGCGCGCAAGTGTTTGTGTGTATGATGTAACTCAAAGCACCGTGCACGTGCAAGCCCTGACACCCGTGTGGTAAAACGACTGTTTCAATTGCCTCCTATTGCATCAGGTCAAGTGAAACGCGTGTCGCTACCAACAGAAAGATTTAACAGATTTTTTTTTCCCTGTTTCCCCAATCACAGCAGTAAAAAGAAAAAAATGGTGGCAAGGGACCTCGAAAATGAGATCTGAACAGTCTGTGTGCAAGGAGAGGTTCAATTTATGTCTTTTTATAGTCGAGTAATTAACGTAATCTAAAAATATTCAATAACCACCACGATTATTCGCATGAGATAAATCACTTTCTGACGGGACTATTTCTCCAAAGTATCTCAGAGCTCTAGTGCTGGAAAATAAGATCAGGCAGAGTGCGGTCATAGATAGAAGCGTGGCATTGATTCTCAGGCCTATTTCAAGCACTTACAGAGGTTTGCGTAATTGCATTGGTCACATTCACAGCCATGGGCTAAAAAAAAAAGTATATGTATGTACGTACCGGTATATTAAAGTTTCACATATAAATGCATTTTTGAGGCACAAAAAAAAATGTATGCGCACGAGCGCTTAATTCTTACGTCACTCGATGTGTAGTGAACTGACAGTGTACATCGGCAATTCATCGATATTACGGCAGCCTTCCTCTTTCACAGAAAAGCTTTATACGGTTCGATAAAGCTAGTGGTAATTTCTGTCATAATTTGCCAGGTTTCAAAAAAGATATAGTTGGATATATATACAGTAAATGACTCACCAGGTTAAGACAGCTGAGGTCTTCATATTTAAAAGGCCATTCGCAGTCAAGGTCATTCATTTTGTCATTGCTGGCAGTTTAAATTCAGTGCCTTGTATCACGGCTCTATCTTGCATTGTTACCAATATAACGGAGACAAAACAGAAATAATGACCACAATACACACAGGTGTATGTTGGATGTAGCCCATCATGTTTTATCTAAATTAAAATCTAGTGCTTTTGCACAGGCCTTGTCGGGGCTGGACAACGATTTAAGTATCACAAACTAGACATGGAAAGATAGCGTGGGGTCTTGCAGTATCACAAGACCTGATACACAGAAAGGGGAAAGCAGAAAGAGAGCTAACAAACGGAATGGAGAAAGGAACGATAACTCAGTTCATATTGTCATTGCTCCGTCTACTCAAGACCCCTACAGTAGTTGGGTAGGTCTATTCTGTATGCTGTATATTCACACTCAAAATTCTAAAGAACTGGTCACAAAAAATGAAAGTGGGGCTAGTCCTAGTTCAAATATAAAGCCAGTATTAGATATAAGCAAAATGTAACAGACCTCTGCGCTGATTTAAGCCCATGTAAGTGCAACAGGCGCAAACAAAGGTGACCTTGGAGATAACTCCCATTCACTTATTTGCGCTGTTGCATATTGGACATTGGACCCAGGAAAAGCATTTATGAATATTGGACATTAATTAAATTATGTACATAATGAATGATGTTTATTATTATTACCTGTTATTTCTACCTGTGTTAAACTACATATTTTAGCTGAGCATAAAGTTGCAAGTAATTCAACTGTGTTAAATTGCATATTGTGTGTAAAGCGCAAAGTGTCAGCTAGAGTTCAAGACTGCGTATTTGCTAATAATGTCAAAGTAAGAAGGACAATGCTATTTGCATGGAATATCTAAGGACAGGATGTTCTTCAGGGATGTTGTATGAATAAGGGGTTACCTTCTTGGAGCGAAGAGGACAAAATAGTTAAGAGAAGTAGTTGTAGGATGGGCTTAATCTCTGCACCATCTCCATCGATGGGTGAAGTCGCGGCTACCCCTGGTATGAACAATAAAGGTTTCTTAGAAATTCTCTGATATCCACGTGTTCCAATTTTTTAAATTTGGTAAGGACTGGTGTAGGACCAAGCCAGTATAACAACACAAAAAGTACACGCGGGCCGTATAATGCTAAAGGAAGCCAGGCCTGGGAAGACGGTGTGTTGAGTTAAGGCCAACGCCCACTGGCAGCGTTTGACGCGTGCCAACGCCAAGAACACAGTTCTATTTCTTGGGCGTCAAGGCAAAAACATTGCATTGGCGGTTCGAACGTTGCATTCCTTGAAGTGCCGCTTAACGACGCCTTCAGAAGGCGAAAGCCTTTTAGATATTCCTAAATTCACAAAAGCTCGGAACCATCTTCCTCGTGGATGTCAGCGGCTGAGCTTGTGTGATCACTTAGCGCCTCGTTAGCAGTAATAATGGCCGTTAATCAGACGGACAGTGCTTGCAACGTGGAGGCCCTTTTCTGCTCTTGTGCGCGTGAGAGTGAGTGAGTGGACGTCTGTGTGTGTGTGGGGGGGTGTTATCCAATACTCGTTAACCACTCGCGGGCTGAGACACCCTCCAGTAAACCGTGAAAGAGAGTGAGAGAAGGAAAGGATGAAGCGAAGGACGGACGGACGGACGGAGAGGCTGGATGGAACGGCAGCTCGGGAGAGGACACAAGTGGAGCGAAGGGGACAAAGGAGGTTGGAGAAAAGAAGAGAACGGAACTAAGCGAGCTTGAATAAGACCAGACGCTGCTGCTGCTGCTGCTGCAGCAGAGGGACATCTCGTTTCCCCGAGTCAAAGCTCTGGTGTGATTTCTAACGTAAGGTATAACACTTTTCAGAACTTGTGAAGCCATTTCCTACGCACGGTGTATTCTGCGCATGTGCGTACCGTTGCTGCAGGCATGTCATGGTGGCTGACTGACAATATGTCTCCTTCTCATCTTCTCTTCATCTCTGTCCATGGTTGCACCATCAGCCCCGACTGTCTGGGTACGATCACACACATGCACACACACACAGGAGCGGCGTGTATGTGTGCATGTGTGTCTTGCAACTCATTGGTCTTCTGAAAGAATCTATGGCTGCTATACAAGTTCTCTCTCCTCCTTTCCGTCTCTCTCCCTCCTAAGCCAATGATTGCAATAGCCTTGGTACAGGTCTACAGTGTGTGTGTGTGTGTGTGGTTTCCTTAAAGCCCTAGCGGTTGCTACATTAGTGCTGTGTCGGGCCTTCTGTCACAGTCAGTCTGTGCTGTGAGTGTTCAGCGACAGAGCCAGCTGGCTTCATCTGCCCTGGTGGGGCCCATTAGACTGTGGGGAGAGCCGGGCGCTTTATCTCGGGGACCATACGCAGAGACACGCAAATGCATGGCGCCACTGCTTGCCACCTGCGCGGGCATACAGTGTATGCACGCACCGGGAACATGCACGCGCTCACAGAGATGCTGTCCGCCCTATCTGACTGATGTTCAAATGTACCGACATCCACATATGCACACACACATATATTATTAAACAACTGCCCTTAGTTAGGAGGAGGAATTTGAAAGTTTCACAGGATCGGTCAAAGTCATTTAAGCTCAATGACAATAGCATACAATCATATTTTATATATTTGCCGTAACTGTTTATTTTAATATACATCTACACAAGAGATTACACCTCACTAAAGTATTTCAAAGGAAAATAATAGTATGCTATTTGACTATTTTCTCTTCAACTAGCTGAAAATGTTGACCAGGGTTTCAGAAGCCTTGGGAGGTGTATTTATTTATTTGATTCATTTGTTTTAAATTGCATTGTAAAAGAACCTAATGCATTATACATGTGCAGTAAAATGAAGACACTGCTGTTTTTCAGAACACACATTGTGGCCTTATGGTCCCTGTTCTCTGTCAGATGCTGGAAGAGAAAACATTTAAATGGGAATTGATAACTCCTTGACAAGGGGTGAGAAGGTTTCTTGGGAAGAATGATAAAGCTGTTTGGAAGAAAGATTAAAAGCCATTCCGACACCGATGACACCAAAATGAGGCAGTTTTCCATCTAATATAAAATGATGTTGCACAAGTGTGTACACTGCATACACACAACCAACAAATAACACCACACCATCCACAATTAGATATCAACTGTGGCTGATATGAATAGATTCTCTCAAAGATTCTCCATTCCTCTTTGTTTTCAGCTCCCCGCTGATCCAGACGCAGCCGTATGGATTACACTATTGATCGGCGTGCTGATCAATGGCCGTCCCGCATTAAACGGGGGAGCTGGCGCCCCGCTCCGTCACGGCCCGCAACGAGCTCAATTAGGCCACTTTTAGCGGGGGCTAATGGGAGAGGAGCTCGCCTCTGGAAGACAGGCACAAAGCAAGCAGCAGAATGACTTGGTGTTTAGAGAGCCAGAACAATAGACCAACCCCCCCCCCCACACACACACACACACCCCCCCCCCCACCCCCCCACCCAAAGATCGATGGGCACTTCAATACAAAGGACAGGCATGCGCGATTGCTAATACCAACCAGGTACATACACACAGAGTTTACTGGAAGAAGGGGGTGTGTGTGTGCGCGCGTGTGTGTGGGGGGGTGTCATCATAGCTATGGGCTATTGATAAGCCTCCAATGGGCGCTATTTGATTTTGATTAACAGCCAGGTGCAAATGAAAAGTGGTTGAAAGTGGTCGGTGGAGAAAGAGAAAGGAGATTATACTGACACGTTTCAAAACATCAAACTAGCACTTAACTGCTTCAGGGCAGAGTGGAGAGAAAGGGTAGAGGCGGGGCCACATGTGTCGTACGCCTACAACTCCGGCCTGCCGCACGTGTCCGCGAGGACAAACATTTGCTAAGGTGCGCGGACAGTCATGCATGACAATATTTACATCACGCGCACAGGTCCGTGGACCTCCGCCGACCGCAAAGGTGGAAAGTATATCTGGGCCTTTAATACGGTCTCTTAATACAGAGTCTATAGGCCTCTCATACTAAGTTGGTAAGCACTGTCAGTTAAGGCCTCACACTGCTAAACAAACACACTACCTCATTTAGCTAGTGTTATTTATTTGTCATTTAGCTAGTGTATTTGTGGGGGGGGAAGAAAGCTGCCACAATTTGTTCTTAAAAAATGTTAAAATAAGAAGACCACCATGTATTAACTAGCTAAAAAACGACTAATAATAAAGCCCCATGGGAAATCTAGGATGAGAAACTCAGGGTTCATTAAAACGGAGAAAGGGTTCATTAAATATGAAAACAGCTTCAAAAAGCCAGTTAGTTAAAGCTAGAGTGATCGCATACAGGTTGTTTCTGGCATGAATTTGCCAAAGATCAAAGTATGTTTTGGGGGAATTACCAAAATGAAGCGTCGGCCTTCTCATTACCTGCTTGCCTTACAACTCAGTCAACAACAAAGAGTGACACACAACTTCCTTGAATAGGACCGTCACAAATCACAATCCCACAGTATTCCAGCGATGTGCGTCTGCAGTGCTTCTGTGTGTTATGTTTGTATCTGTGTGCGAACACCAGCAACTCCCATCAACAGAGGAGAATATATAGAGAATATAGCATGAGAGGACATCTCTCACACTTTCCTGCTCCATCACAAAGCAATGCAATTAGCGTGCGTTCGTTCGCGCTCTCTCTCTCTCTCTCTCTCTCTCTCTCTCTCTCTCTCTCTCTCTCTCTCTCTCTCTCTCTCTCTCTCT
>JAODLL010081587.1:0-15565 GCA_026546735.1 Forbesichthys agassizii | reverse complement strand
TAGATTCATTTAACCAAGGACAATTCTTTTTGAGGTAATTATTGCTTGATTTCACAGGTGCCACTTTATCTAAAATGTCTAAACACTGGCTATTAAAAGACTGAGCAAAAGCATCTGCATCACCGCATTAACAAGCTTGGGTCAAACAAAGCAGAAAAACTCCCAACAACTTCCTGGTTAATGATTTGCCGTTGGGCCTTAATTCTCAATTCTTAATTAACTGACAATAAACCTGTTATTGTTAATTCCTGAGTTGTAGTGTAAATGCACAATGGGTAAGCATATATTCACTGAGCTCTTTGTTGTCCACAGGGAGAGAATCTCTGCGCCATCAGTATGCACAGGACACCAAGATGGGCTTTGTCATCAACGCCATCTATTCCATGGCTTATGGTCTCCATGCCATGCAGCAAGACCTCTGCCCTGGCTACAAGGTACAGTAGTCTGCGTGCATTGTGGATGTACAGTATCAATGCTCTGTACAGTACAAGTGTATGTGATCAATGACCGACCATGTGCATTCTCTACATTGTCCTGCAGGGATTGTGTGATGCCATGCGGCCAATAGACGGCGGCAAGCTGCTCGATTTCCTGATGCAAACCAACTTCATTGGCGTGTCTGGAGAGACCATTCACTTTGATGAGAATGGAGACTCACCAGGCAGGTATGCTGTATCACCTGGAAAGAAGAATGGAAATAAAAGGGGGAAACTTTTAGGGTAGAAAGGAATGTAAATGCATATGCTTTGTATCCAGGTATTCATGCAGTGAATATGTTTCAGGTATGAAATAATGAACTTCAAGCAGACTAGAGAGGATGAGTTCAGTTACACCCATGTCGGCAGTTGGGACCAGGGGGGTCTGAAGATGGACGATGAGGAGATTTGGCCCAACAGCAGCTACATCATCCAGTCAGTGTGCTCAGAGCCTTGTCAGAAGGCCCAGATCAAGGTAGGAACCAAAGGTTCAGATGCTCATGAAACCATTGGCAACCTTTTAGTACAATGTAGGCATGTTCTTGAAAGGCATTGATGGGCAGTGTTAAATTAACAACTAACGTTTGTGGCCGGACAAGGCCTGAAAGTATAATTTAGCAAGAATGTAAAATAAATGTGACTGTAATACGGTGACAGAATTTCTGTATTGTAACCAATTACCGCTGAACTATCTTTCCACACACAAGTAAATGTGTTTTTTTATTTTTTAGTACAAAGCTAACTTAAATGGATGTTCCGCTCCAATGGAAAATGGCAGTTTAAGATGACAGTTGGAAATTGGAATATGGGGCCTTTAATGTTATGTAAATGTATTATTAGGAAAACCTCTTGAGATGAACAATCTCATTTTCAAGAGGGTCCTAAACATAGACAAAACTACAAAACATAATGAAACAGTTACATTCATACAAACAGACAATTGCTCTCCAGATCTAATCACTTCCCCATCCACTGATTCACTTAAGTTATCAGAACATATTCAGCAGAAATACATGCATATACACAAATATTATCCACATACAGTAATTATAATCAAGCATACATTATATTATAATGTTTGTATGTATGTATGATCTTCATATTATAAGTATTTACACAAATGTATAATTAGAAGCACAGGCAGGTTGTTTGGAGGTAAGAAAAAAGAGATGCCTTAAAGAGGTGAAAAGAGGTAATGGATCTAAGAGTACTGGGCAAATTGTTCCAATCAGAAGGGGTTTTAAATTTAAATGCACGTCGTCCAATTTCACTTGAAATTCTAGGAACAATAAAAAGAGGATATTCTGTGTTTCCTAGACTATATAATGATCTATGTGGGTTTAAAAATTGCTTTAAGTATGAGGGATAATTAAGAAAAATACATTTAAATATACACTGTATCCAATGAAAATGTCTTCTAGATTCAATTCAATTTCTCATACATAAGACAGTGATGAGTTCTATAAGGACACCTCAAAACAAATCTACAAAGACTATTCTAAGCAACATTGAGAGGACGGGGAGATTTGTTTCTGGGGTATTTTGATAGACAACATCAGCATAATCTAGTATTGGCAATATTAACTGTAAAATAATCATTTTTTCTAATCTGTAGGGTAAAACAGTTAATAGAGCGATATAATATTCTTAGGATGCAATTAATTTTCTTTATCACTGAATCAATATGGGACTTAAATGATAGTTGTGAATCCAGCCAAATACTTAAGTATTTACATTTCTCCACTTTCTGAAGAGGAGTCCCATCTAGCAATTTGACTAAAGAGTTATTTGTGATATGCGAAGGTTTATAGCTAGTACCAAACAACATACTATAAGTCTTCTTCTTATTCATTAAAAGTTTGTTAAGACAAAACTATTTTTGAACAGCATCAAAGTCAGCTTGTAATGTACTTTAATTTTCAGCTACATCAGTGTTGGAGGAATAGATCACTGTATCATCGGCATATAATTGAATATGGCAATCAGAACAGATTTGTGACATCATTAATACAATTTGAGAACAGCATCAGCCCCAGAGATGATCCTTGGGGTACTCTTTTTTCCATGATTGTGAAATCAGATTGACTACCCTGATAAGAGACACACTGACGTCTGAAGTGCAAATATGAGTTAAACCATAATACAGCATTTTTAGAGAGACCAATTGCATAAAGCTTGTCAAAAAGAAGATAGTGATCAACTATGTCAAAAGCTTTAGTTAGATCTATAAATATTGCACCAGTAAACATATTACTATCTAAATCAGAGGAAATGTAATTTGTTCATTTTAAAAGTGCCGTAACTGTAGAGAAGTTAAGACAGATTGATGTGGAGACAAGATTACATAATCATTAACATATTGAGAAAGCTGATTAAAAAGTATCTTTTCAAACACCTTTGCTATACTGTTAATAATAGAAATTGGTCTATAGTTGTTCATATCAGAAGGTTCTCCCCCTTTATGTAATGGAATAACTTAGGCACCCTTCCACATTGATGGCATTTCACATATGCATAAGGATACATTATCTAAATCTGACAAAAGATATGATAGAAAATGTGAGGCAATTTTAATAAATTTAATCTCCAAATCATCTGGGCCCGCAACACTGCTTGATCTTAACCTGCTGCACATCCATTGGACAAATTCTTCTAAAGGAGAAGGAGCTACCACAGGTTGTATTGATTACTGGGGTATCAGACAAAAGGACATTAGAAAATTTTGAACTGCAAAGAGTGGAGAAATTATGGCTGAAGATATTAGCTATGATAGAAGGATCATTAACATCTTCCTTATTATCTCTAATATGAGTAGCAGTGCTTTTTGTAGATGTGCTAATTATACTATTGATTGTATTCAAAACTCTTTAGGACTATTATATTCATTAGCTAATCAGTTCTTATAGTAATTACATTTTGCATTTCTTGTTTTGGTTGTACATTTATTTCTTAGAAATGTATATGCAGTCCAATCATCAGCATCCTTTGTCAGACAATGTTTTCCCCAGGCTTTATCTCTCTGTTTAAACATATTTATGACATCACTATTAATCCAAGGAAAATGTCTACCTTTAACTTTTATTATTTTCCTGGGAGCATGTTTATCTATAACGTTCTGTGTAAAAGAAATTCCAAGCATTGTCAACAAAGGGTATTAGCTGAAACCTATTTTCGGTTTCGGTCTTTAGAGGATGATTGATCTAACCAGTTACGGTTAATTAAAGTCAAACAAAATAATAATTTCATTTAAATGACCTAGCAAGTTAATGGTAGCCAAAATATGCTTTGTAGATTCTGAGGGAGCATTTGGATATCTATAAATATTCTCTATAGTCATTTGTTTGTTCTCATGAAAAAATATTTTAACAAAAAGAGACTCGTGAGACTCGAGAAGTGCAAGGGGTTCACTGTTGGTACAACTAACTCTGATAACAGATTTGAACATACATATGTAGCCACTCCTCCTCCTCTAGAAACCCTATCCACTCTATACATATTATAGTTGTCCAATTTAATTTCATTATCTGTGATATTACTATTCAATCATGTCTCTGAAATTGTAATGACTTTTGTTTTATTATATGCAATCCAGGCTCTTAGAAGATCAATTTTAGAAGGTAGGCTCCTAATATTCAAATGTATAATGTTAAGATCTTTCATAGTATTCATTTTACAAATATATCAGTAAGCGAAATATACATGTACATACTGTACATAAATAAATATTGGCCTATTGGCCTGGGTACAGCAGAGGAAAGAAGCAGAAAGCAAGAGAGCAATACACAAACACACGCACTTACAAACAAAGTTGGGTAAACAAAATCATAAAAATAAAATAAAGCGGAGCTCAGTCTACAATTTTAATAACGTGAATTCATTATTATATTTAGATTTACACATTCTTGTATAACGCTAATATTTCGCTTGTACTCTTATTTTATGTATCATTTAACTTGTTATATCCATCATAGAGAGTAGAATAACCTCCCTTTTCATCCTTTTTAGGACAATATATTACGGCTTGACGCCTTCCCTTGTGGTTTACGGCAAACAAAAGAAAAAATGCACACGTGACAACCGGTGACAACGTAGCTTGACTTAACCATATCAATAAACAAAGTTTTATATTAGTCAATAATTATATCACATCAATAATAATGTAATATGATATGACTTCACCTGACCTATCCCAGGACTTTTATGAGGTTGTCATTAAGTTGTCGCGGAGAAACTCCTCGGCATCTTCAGGGCAACGAAACAGTTTAGGTTTTCCATCTATTATAATTCTCAGTGTTGCAGGGTAGAGTAAGTAGTATTTTATATTCATATCGCGTAGCTTCTTTTTTACAGCGTTACACTGCATCCGTTTCTGTACTAATCCAGCACTAAAATCCGGATAGATATGGACACGAACACCTTTGAACCTAAGTTCCTTTTTCTCACGAGCAAGTCGAATGATCCTCAATTTATCCTGGAAATTTAGAAATTTTACCATAATCGGCCTTGGATCAATTCTAGAATCCTGTCGTGGTACAGAGGGAGAGCGATGTGCCCGCTCAATAGTTAGAGGAGTCGGAACGTTTTCTGTGCCAAATAAGAAAACAATGTCTATTGTTATAATTTGTACAGGTGATCCGCAAAGGTGAGGTGAGCTGCTGCTGGACTTGTACTCCCTGTAAGGAGAATGAGTTTGTGTTCGACGAGTACACATGTAGAGCCTGTGTGCTGGGTGCCTGGCCTACAGATGACCTCACAGGTAACCACACACTGGCTCTAAAATATATTTACATATTCCAAATAGACTCTTTCAGCCTCTATGTCACACACCGCCCACCCACCTCGCCCCGTAACACCTACTGTACACACAGACACACACACACACACACACACACACACACACACACAGTAGATAGACAAGACACTTCCAGTAAAAAATAATTTGGCAAAATATTTTAATCTAATCTCCAAAACCGTATATATAATAATATATTTCACAAAATATTCACAATTCAATACATATAGTATAGTCGAGGTACTGGATGATGATGGGCTTTTAAAATGTTGCCCCCTTGTCTTTCACTTTCTTTATCACTAAACTTGTGTTAAGCAACAGAATTGGCATTACAAGTTACGACTACAATGACTACTGTGTCATCTCTGTCAAGCAGTGGTAGGGGCTTGATGCAGTGTACTTTGTGTACTTTACATAGACCTTAAGAGTCTGTATTATGTATTATTATCTCCTTTCATTATTTTAATGTAACTTTATAATTTTAGAATTTTATCGTCATTTGGATTTCGATCCTAGAGTAGTTACTGTATGTTTTTATTTGATTAAGCTTGTAGTTTAGCCAGGGTTTACATGGGACAGCTTGTAACCTTCCAGCTATGAACAACTGCGTTTTATTAAGGGAGGGGTTCAAACGTCCTGCTGCAGGGTTCATGTGTGCACAGACGTCACATGCACACACGCAGAATAATACTGCATAATATGTATCTTTGTCTCTCTGTTCCACCATCTGACCTCTATATCCCCAGGCTGTGAGCCCATCCCAGTCCAGTATGTGCGTTGGGGGGATCCTGAGCCCATCGCTGCGGTGGTGTTCGCCTGCCTGGGTCTCACGGCCACTTTCTTTGTGACTTCTGTCTTTATCAAGTAATGCTGTACAGCTCACGCACAACAGGCAGCTAGCTCAAGCTAACAACACCCAGAATTAATATTATGTTCGCCTTCACGTGGCAATTGATATACCGTAGTGGAGACATCTAGTATAGAAAGACATTGTGGTTATTTCGTGAACCCAAACTGCTTCTTAGGTTTTGGGATACTCCCGTGGTCAAGTCATCCAGCCGTGAGCTCTGCTACATCATCCTGGCTGGTATCTGCCTGGGCTACCTCTGTACCTTCTGCCTCATTGCCAAGCCTCACGTCATCTACTGCTACCTCCAGAGGCTGGGAATAGGCCTGTCTCCCGCAATGAGCTACTCTGCCCTGGTCACTAAGGTAGTCGGTGTGCTCATGCTGCTGTTGTCTCTTGTAGAATAAGAAGCGTCCACAAAGGAGGCAGCAGTGTTTCTATTAAAATCTCAAGCCGAACAAAACAGACAGTTGACGCTCTGTTTGCACTGCCGACAGAATGACGGCGAAGGCCGGATTATGAAATGATGACTAGTAAGTAGTTTATCATCACGGTTGTCCAGCTGTGAAAAATAATGCTAGGGACGAGGCTGTACGGACGGTAGGATTGTAGATGCATGCCGTGCTGGGCGTTAATACTCGATACATCTGAGAACTGGATTATTTCTCATAAATCAGTGCAAGCACTATTCACAGCTGGACATGTGAGGGGGGGGATGTGTGTGTAAGCATGTGCATGTGTCCTCGGCCCAGACCAATCGCATCGCGCGCATCTTGGCCGGCAGTAAAAAGAAAATCTGCACCAAGAAGCCTCGCTTCATGTCCGCCTGCGCACAGCTGGTCATCGCCTTTCTGCTCATCCTGCTGCAGCTGGGAATTATAGTGGCTCTCCTAATCATAGAACCACCCCAAGTGAGTGAGTGTGTGTGTGTTTTTTTAAGGGGTGGTGTGGGCAGGGGAAGGGAGTGGGGTCTACCATTCTGTGACTAGAGATCAGTTATATTTGCATCCTCTGTACGTGTAGGTGATCTACGACTACCCCAGTATCCGTGAAGTGCATCTGATCTGCAACCTGACCACCGTGGGAGTGGTTGCACCTCTGGGCTTCAACGGCCTGCTCATCCTGAGCTGCACCTTCTACGCCTTCAAGGTACAGTCGTACCGCAGCGACACGTGGTTATGTTAGAAATCTGTCCACCGTGTCATTTAGGTAGAAATCCTAAACACTACAAATATTGGACAGAGGCACGACGACCTAACTACATAACTCACTGACCAAGGCGGATGTTAAATGTACACAGAGGAATTGTCTTGTAAATCTGTGACAGACTCTGGTTACTCCTGAAAATAAATGGAAAAATCCAAAAGCACTGCTCTTCGCACCAGAAATACACTATACAGACTTTGCTAACAGCCAATGTTCTCTCACACTCTCACTTCCGGGAAGTGCCGCAAGCTAACGGGTATATGTCTCAGACGTTCAGCACAGTTGCATATGTGATGTAGTGCTAATGGTGGAAATAGGCTGACACTAGATCAATTAAGTCAGGTGATGTTTTTCAAATGTATAACAACAGCTGAAACTGAATAGATAACAGCTGAAAAGGGAGAAACGTCTCTCTGAAATGACAGTTGGACATCAGGATGATACAGGGCCTTTGACATCTGCCCAGTATGTCTGCCCCTCTACTCACAATGTCCTCTTTGCCCGCACAGACTCGCAATGTGCCTGCCAACTTTAACGAAGCCAAGTATATTGCCTTCACCATGTACACCACTTGCATCATATGGCTGGCCTTTGTTCCTATTTACTTTGGCTCCAACTACAAGATCATCACAATGTGCTTTAGTGTGAGCCTCAGTGCCACTGTGGCACTGTGCTGCATGTTCGCTCCTAAGGTATGTAACATGACATATTCACATTGCTTCCTCACACTCTCAAATATCATGTAGATAGTCGTTATGCATGGTCTATGTGAGTGTGTGTGTGTGTGTGTGTGGTTTTCCTATTGTACTTTATGCTGCCCTGCCTTTAAAGGTATGGTCAGTCATTCCTGCTAACTTCCAGCCCAAATCAAAACAGTATCGTTCCGCGGCCCTCCGCAGTGGCGTCTCACACGTCGAAATGCATTGTGAGGCAAAGCGTGGTGCTACGGCTTTGTTTATACAAGCGGAGTGCGCCACTTTGTTTATGTTCCTATTTACAGAGCCAGGGCTGTGTAGAAGTTGAATTTGATAAAAGTGTATAATCCTACATTAAGATTGCAATAGCTGACTTTACCTTTAAAAGGTAGTCTGTTCTTGTTCTGGGGATTGGATTTAATATGTCTGGAGGACGTTAGCCAGTGAGAATGAATAGTCTCGCCTGAGGATGTGGCATGATCACGCTGTATTTAAACCGCAGGATATGTATTCTGAGAGCTGTAATCTGTTGTCATTCTCCCGGTCAGGTGTACATCATGCTGGCCAAGCCAGAGAAGAACGTGCGCAGTGCTTTTACAACCTCCACGGTGGTGCGCATGCACGTGGGCGATGCCAAGAAAGCTGCTAAAGCGACCAAGTCCTCTAGCAGCATGGCAAACCTTTTCCGACGCAGAGGATCCGGGCAGGACACCATCAGGTACAGGAACACTAGAATATAGAATATAGGGTTGATCGATGTCTAGTAAATTGGCATCGGACAATGTCTACAGTAATACATCGTGATGGACGATAACATCGGGGTGGGGAGGCCTAATTTATTAAACTTCAAACAAACAAAAAAAAGCTCTAATTATACATTTTTGACTATATGAAATAGAAGTAGTAGTTAATAAATTACTATGCCCCTATGCGGAAACCTTTGCGGACGTGTCGGCAAATGTAGTCGGTAAAAATGGTTCCACTTCGTCTGTCAGTAGCTACTTTGAGTTTATAGACTACCTAATCAAATAGGACTCTTCTGAAGTGGTGCACATGATAATGTTATTATATATTATTATAATGATGCTCATATAATTCACGCAAAAGATGGACAGACAGCGATTGTCGTCAGCTAGCGAACAACCATATCATATATATAACCATATAGTAGGCACCGCGGTCTACAGCAGTGAGTGAGCACGAGCAGTAAACTATAAAGTTGTTTCCTTTTGCTGTCGTTAGCATTACGTTAGCATAACCAGATCTACGTATGTAGTCATCGAGACTGTTATACAGCCAAGGCACGAGTGTATTTTGCATCTGCATGCGTGTGTGTGTGTGAGAGAGAGGGGAAGGAGAGAAGAAAGGTGATCCTTATCACAGCAAATCGGCGAGCCTTGGAAACAGTGTTTCACTAGATATTTATAACTTTGTCTGAACGCTGCTTTGACACTTTTTCACTTACTTATTTGTTAAATCACACATTGTGATGCCTGTGGACGATAGCATCATTCATCAGCCCGATCCTAATAGAATAGAGGGAGTTAAAGGGACACAAATGTCTTGATGACTTACCTGTTGACGCCAGCATTACAAGCACACTGTCTGTGGCTGCTTGCATTGCATAGTCTTTCCACACATGAGGGAGAATGGGGGTGAGCATGTGCTCTGCACTGTGTCGGGATCTGGAGGCGTTGTAACACGCCTCCAGATCGTATAGAAGACATGCATCTTCTATATGTGCTCTATTCAGACATTTTTGCATTGATGGGAATTGGCATGGGCACGTGTTTAATCCAAATGTATATTTGTTTTGATGCATTTTCATTCAAAGTTTATTTAATAAATCATTATAATAATAATAATAATAATCATCATCATCAAATCTTATTCAATAGCTAAGGGCTGAATCCATTATAACAGACTGGGCTGTGAAGCCAAGAAAAGCTGTTACAGCTGACAGCTGACTGCATTTGGGTTGACTGCTCCCAGAGGAGACTCAGCCTGGAAGGATTTCTCTTTCCAGGGAACAGACAAAACTTGAGAGAGAAATGAAGGTATTGAAAAGGTGAAGGACACAACTAGAAAGGTGACTGATTATAGACATGTCAGTACAAAGGTCCCGTGCAGGTTTGCTCCTGTAGTGATCCCGCTGTCGATGGTGATCTGTGAAGTTGGTTCTCATAACACATGGTTTCTCCCACCCTTTGTAGTTCCAATGGCAAGTCAATGACGTGGGCGCAGAACGAGCGCAGCTACAGGCCCAACTTGTGGAAGAGGATCTCAATCCACGTGAAGAAAGCGGAGGAGGGCGAGGCCAACCAGACGGCCATCATTAAGCCCTTCTCTAAAGGCGCGGACACCGTTCCCGACACGGGGGTCACGGTGGAGTACGAAGAGCAGCGTCTTGTTCAACCCTACCAGCCGGGCTTGCCCGCGGTCAGCCAGCATGGTGGGACAGCAAGAGAGTTCCAGGAGAGGGAAGACAGGGGAGAGCAAGCGCGCCCTCTACCCATAGTGCCCGAGCCCCCGCAACGCACCGGATGTGTTGTCGTCAGCAGAAGGGCCGATGCTAGCCGCGTAGCGCATGCTAACGCAGGGGCGTTCGTGGACATGAATGCTGTAGGTGTGGGTGAGACCGGCGTGGGGCTGATTGGTGGCCAGCCCCAGGGCACCACTATCATGGATCAAATCAGCTGTGTGGTTAACAGCTTCACCGCAAACATCAGCGATCTGAACACCATGATGCTCCCAGGCTCGCCACCAGGGGGAGTCACTGCTAACAATACCTCTGGGCCCATTTTACTCCAGCCTGGCTCAGAGGGAAACCCCTGCACGCCGGAGTACCTCATGCCGAGGGGCAAACCCACCCAGGTCCACTCCACCATCACCACATACGCAGATGTGGCCACTGTCTCGGCCGTGTGCGATAACAGACCAATGGCGGGGGTTTATGAGCGTGTGGGTGGAGTCTGTGGCAGAAGACCCAGAGATATGGATGAGCTGGTTGCTCTAACGCCTCCATCTCCATTTAGAGATTCGTCTCTGGGCTCCAACAGCGACTCCCCCACCTCCTTGTCTCCCCCTTCTGAGGCTGAATACGACCAGCTGCTGTTGAGACACTACACACAGAGCTCATCTTCTCTCTAAAGCCCCTGCTGGACACTTTTGCTCACTGCTCCACTTTTTGACTGCTAATCAAACTCCAAAAAGTCAAAACAAGCTGGATGTACTTTTTAACTCCTTTGTTTACAATGCATATAATGAACATTCAAGAGGGTATTTTCCCTCAATAAGTGAACAACACGTACAGGTGAATCTACAGAGAAGGATGATGCCATATAAATTATTTGTGTTGTCAGAAAACTTGAGCAGACACAATTTCATTATAGCATGGTCGGCAAATATTAACTAGTTATAATTACTATTTATATACGGTATTATCTTGTTCTACTATATATAGTTGCTGGCAGTCCTAGAACACATTTTAGCCCAACATGCCCTTAAAAAATTATTGATTCTACAACACAAATGCAGCACAATGCAAATTACAATTTAATATAAACTATTATCAGTCATTTTTGTCACTTGTTCAAATTCTGAAGATGTTTTGTATTGATGAGAAATTGTCTAAACTGCCATAACACCTTTAATATTTTGAACTTTTCTAAGGTGCGTAATTATGATAAACAGTTCTCCCATAATTACTTTGGAATATGATAAATGTAATGTTTTTGCACTGCCTTCTGAATAATCTCATATGGTTATGGTGCAAGTAAAGCACTCAGCAGGATTTGCGCATACTGTATTTTACATGACATTTTCTTGTGTTTTTTCTTAGATATTTTAAAGCATGTATATTTAAACTATTTGTACTAATGTGATTAGACATAAGGAAGGGCAACATTCATGTATTTTAATATTTTTTCCACAAACACTTACAGTGGACCAAAATCATTTTCCACCTCAGGATGTTGGATGTTGACCAAAATACTTTTGTGACTTTGCTGATTGTAAACTGTGTTTGTTATTCTAAAATGCTTCCAGTTTGCATGAGGTCTAAGTTTGTTCGTGGGGAGTTATTTTTAATTATTTATTTATTGTGTTTCTATTAGATGACAATGTGGTTTGTTTATAGTACAGTGTAGACATTACGTTTTCAGCAAACATGTTGCCGATATCTATTGTGTTATGTTAGAAAGAAATAATTTTTAGAATTTCTCATATCATAAAAGGGCATGTTTAACATATTTCAGGTGTTCAGGTTACAAGCATGTTATTGGAATATTGTCATGAATTTATATGCAATGTAGAACCCTGCCACTATAAGGATGGCTTACACTTAAATGATGAGTGGCCAATATAACAGCTATCCTTTATTCATGATTTTCTAATTAACCTATTGCTGAATGTTTACACACAATGATACACTATGTTAATTTAGTGTATCAAATAATTTGGAAACCCACTAAAATGTTTCATAGACCCCTAGAGAATCACTTTGGTATATGTAATGAATTTAGCATAAATTATCAAAATCAAACAACTTCCATTATTCTACATGCAGGTGTGTCTGTGCCAGTGGGAGCTGGTGCATACCTGCTTCATAGGGTGAATATGTCTCTCCTTTTACTGCCTTTGAGCTTACGCAATGCAGGTATGTGAAGCATAATACATTATGTTGTTTGATATTAAATTAAGAGTTTTAATTCATCATCATCCTCATGATCATATGTTTATGTTTTTATTAAGCCGTAATTCTTCTCAAAGTCAATGTTGACTGCCATCTTTATATATATATATATATATATATACACACACACACACACACACACACACACACACACACACACACACACACACACACACACACACACACACACATATATATATATATATATATATATGTGTGTGTGTGTATGTATGCAGCCTATTTGGCAATGTTTACACAACCTTTTAGATGCAAAAGTTTGTGTCCACAGGAATTACATCCAAACAGAATGAGAATAATATAGAAGCCTATTAACAGACATAGCTTACCTGGAACATACCTGGGCCTGGCAGTTAATGAGGATATACTATCATCGATTATTGGTATATTCCTGTAGGCCTGTAACCTGCATCATGCACAAAGAAATAGGTACTGACACTGTGTAGCCCATTAGGCCTATTCTTTTTTTACAGCAATGGACGACGACCATTTACAACGAAACAAAGCAGCACTTTGATAGAGGTAGCCTATGACGCTCTGCGCTCAGACATTATTGGCACTGTCGAGCTCTACCCGTTAGTTCTGCTCTACCGCTGTTGCGGAGGTCACAAGTTTCAGGGCACTTCCCGCTGGGAAGGGCGGGTCCTCTCCGACGAGAGGTGGCAGAGGAAGGAAAGGGGAAGTTCAATAAGGAGCTAGAAAAACTGCTGCTCACTTCAGGGACACAAACATAAACACTGCACTCTACTTAACGAAGTATTTGTTTTTACATATTAACTTCGTAGTGGCTGAGACATACAGGCTAAATGACGAACCATAGATCATCTGCCATCAACATGCAGAGCCCTCGTAAAGAGCACCTGTACAAGGTACTGGTTATTGGAGACCTCGGAGTTGGGAAGACGTCAGTTATCAGGCGATATGTCCAGCAAAACTATTCCACTAATTATCGCGCAACTATTGGCGTTGATTTTGCTTTGAAGGTGTTGAATTGGGACTCTGAAACTGTCCGGCTTCAGCTGTGGGACATCGCAGGTATGATGATACTTTATCAGCCATTTTTGTGGGATAAGTAGCACCTGTCTATCATATGTATTTATGTAGCACCAACAAAGTTGTTACTTCCAATCTTTACCCAAGGTTTATATCAACGTGATTTATATTAGAATTGATGATCTATATCATTGTGGACTACCTCTGTCTGCTATTTGATGCTTGGCGCTCACCAGCATCCTTGAAGTTCACTGTCATCTTTCTCACTCTAGCGCACACACACGCACGCACACGCGCGCCCGCGGCGCACCCACGCACGCACACATAAGCAGAGGGAGGGAGGGAGAGAGAGAGAGAGAGAGGGAGAGAGAGAGATTGAAGACAAGCCCACTGTCATTGCTGTCAAGGTATGTGTCGCTACATCATGTGATAGTGCATGTGATAGAGATTTGAAGGCTATAGTCACAGGAGGCTCATTACAAACAAATAAAAACAAAAACAAACATTTCTCTCCACCATAGTCCACTCATCATCACACCCTGACCCTCAGGCACGTACTGTACTTAACAAATTCATTGAGGAAATAAGACACCTACTTAGGAAATACACCATGTGCATACAACTTACTGGTTATCGTGCAGACCTGCCAGACTTGAACCCTATGCACACACACATACACACATGCACACACACTCACACACACACACACACACCAGCACACACACACACACACACACACATACGCTATGAACGAGGCATTGTCCTCTATTTTGCTACAACATATGGATAGTAGTTTACTTATGGACTGGTGGTAAAGGTTTAATGTGCTTTATCCTTTAACTCATGTAACGCAAAAGTCACATTGTTGAATTATAGTATGTGCCCGTACTGTAAGTGGGACATACGGCAATATTATCATTATTGTTCTTGCAGAAGTTTTTTAATCAAATTGGAAATTGAAATTGGCAACAGAACTCTCTCAGTCTTAATGAAACAGTATGATGACTTTGTAAGGAGTGATAAGATAAACAAATTGGATACACAAACAGTAATGTACATTTCTCGATACTGTTTACTGAAGATAAACAGCAGAGCACACATCCTTGGGCTCTTTGTGGTACATCTGTCCTAACCTGCTCCTCAACCAACTCATTATAGTTCCATCTTACAGTTATAATGAAGTGTCTATTCATACAGTAGTACACATGTATATTTAATTACGTTACACATATTTATCCATCTGTAACATGGAATGGTTCCATTATTACACAGCATTGCAGCATTGATAAGTGGTTGCATTGAGCCAAGCACCGTGATCTCATGGGAATGCGCAGTTTCTTGGGAATGTGTCTTGGTTAATGCAATCTTGGAATTCCAGCTTCAGCTAAACAACCAGAATTAAGCTGTCGGGAACTAAATTGGGTTAAGGTTGTAATAAGTAATATCTCTCCTATATTTGACCCTTAAACATTTGTTGATTTGTTGATGTACAGTACACACTTGGCAAGTTATATATTTGCAAGCATAATTTAATTATGCTTAACCCACTTGATTGACCTTCTTTGAGAATGTACAGTATGTGAAAAACAACCACAGGTAATTTGTAAATCTATCCATTACAACATGAATAAAGTTAAGAAATATCTTATATCAGCTTGTCAGCAACATTGCTGGGTAACTGATCAGTGTGTTTGACAATCATAAACAAAATATCACAATACAGAGGATATAGTATACCTTCTATTACTCTGTATACATGCAATATTATATAATAATAATAATAATAATAATAATAATAATAATAATAATAACAATTATTATTATTATTATTATTATTATTATTAT
>JAODLL010081576.1:0-15565 GCA_026546735.1 Forbesichthys agassizii | reverse complement strand
ATTGACATATTCTCAAAACATTCCACTGAAATACTCACACCTCACATGCATGTTGTTCCTTGGCATAAACCTTGCATGTTTAATAAGGTGAGTTTGAAGTGCAGCGTGGTCTGTTCGGCTCATTAAACGTACTCTGTGCGCTTTCCAGCGGTAGTGTCGCTGTCCCTGACCTGGTATCTCCGCTGGAAGGGCGGCACATCCACCTCCTGCGAACACATGCACTGGCTCAGCAGCAGCACCCCGGCCATCACCAGGAGAAGCCCTGCCGCCCAGCCGCTGAACAAGGCAAAGCCGAACTCCCAGCGAGGCACCACGTCGGGGATGCCGTCTTCGAAGAAGTTCACCACCGTCACGTGGGCGATGTAGGACACCGGCACAAAACAGAGGACTGCGGCCAAGATCGCCAGCACCCCTGCGAAGATGATCAATGACCTCTTGGTCCGACCGTCTCCTCCGTTTCGTCCCTTACAGCACTTGACCAAGTACAGCCCCGGGATGGTCATCAGGATCCCCAGGAAGCCCACGCAGATGGAGGTGAACATGCAGATGCGGCCCAGGTGGAGCTCCAAGGGGAGGTCCAGCATGCTGTCATGCCACCTGCACTCCATGCTACCGAACTCCCGAATGATGCAGGTCTCCCACAGGCCCTGCTCGATGGACTCGATGACCAGCAGATCAGAGGACTGGCTGAGCCAGTGTGGCATGATGGTGGTGGCAAGCGTGCCAACCCACCCTAGTATGTACACCACCAGCCCCACAAGCTCCAAGGTGTTAGCGCCCATGGTTGCTCTCCTTAGCACTCAATGAGACGTGTGAGAGAGAGAGAGAGAGAACGTTCAGCTGGCCCTCCCAGCTTGTCCTGCCTAGAGATCCACTGTCCATGTGAGGCAGGAGGCAGAGCTGCCAGTTCTTCTCTTTCCCTCCCTCCCTCTTTCATGCCCCTTCCTTGTTTTTTTCCAGGCTCCGCTGAGGCTCTCGTATTGTGACGATTGTGTTTAGCCTTTATGGATTTTGTCCTTTTCTCTTTCACAAAGGTGCATAAATCCAGGTGCGAGATTGTATTTCCAGAGGCTGGGGCATCGATTGTGTTTCTCTGTACGTCCTTTGTGATTTTCTCAAATGTTTCGCTGTTATTCCTGGAATAATGGGCTAGGGAATCACCGCATGATGTATCTTGTATTGATATTATAAGCATTTGAATGGGGAAAAAAAACAATGTACTTTCTAAGAATGTATAATGACACGAGTATTGTATTACATTACAGCATATACTTAGTAGTGAACATGTCCTGAGAACAGGACCTGCCCCAGCTAATCGGTGAGCATTAAAACGTCTTGAGCAAGGTAGCAGTGGTGGTGCACAACACTTTTCAAGTATCTGTACTTCATTAGAGTGCCACTTGATGTCACACTAAGCACCAGCATCTCAGACTAAACAAAGTACACGACAAACTAACTTGCGTGTGCAGCCGGACTGGTTATGAAAACTAAGAACAGAGGAGTTGTTATGATGTCCTTCTCTCCTCAGTAGCGGTGCTTTTATTGTCACATAAAATTCATCCTCTGCATTTAACCCATCCTTCAAGGGAGCAGCGGGCAGCCGCTGTGCAGCACCCAGGGAGCAGCTCTGGCGATGGCTGGAGAGTGAACCTAACATGTTTTTGATAGTGGGCCAAACCAGCACACCTGGAGAAAACTCACACAGACACAGGGAGAACATGCCAACGCCACACAAAAAGGCCGGGACGACCACGGTTTGAACCTTCTTGCGGGGAGGCCACAGTGGTATCGACTGGGCCACCGTGTTGCCCGTGCAATTATTCCACTATAGCTTCACATAGATTATTGTTTGCTGCTATGGTAATGTTTAAAATATTGCATATAGGACCTTTATTTTTTTTGTAAATTCAAAAGACATATATTGTACTTGACTCCACATTTCTATAAAGGTTCCCATTACTCGTTACTTTGAAGCATGCCTTTGAAGCCAGTGGGTTCATTTTCTTTTCTAATTTGCTTTAGATTTAAAAAAAAATTTTTTTAATTTAATTTAAAAGTTTTTTTGTTTGTTTAACATGTAGTTATTTTAGTAATATTTGACCAGGAGTATCCTTTCATGAGGGTTGTATTTTATACACATTTTATTAAAACTACATTTGTAAAATGTATTCACTGTAGATAATACAATCAGATATATATTGCTTTTAGGTTGTTGTTGCCCCACCCATCTGATTGGCCAGCACAGTCTTGAGCCCACCAACAGATTTGCACCCCTTTGAGCAAATGATTCTATGAGGCAAAATGAAGATGATATGTAGTTGAGCTGAATAGGAGAGGACACTGTTTCTAAAATGACAGGCTTCTAATGTACAATATGTGAACAGTATTGGGTGTGCCCTCAACAGACCCACATCTGTAGCATTTTAAGGATTAACGGCTTCATACCTCTGAGGTGAGACAGTGATGCCCATGGCACAAGTGGTCTTCATTGTAAATTTAGCAGCCATTGCACTCACTAGCAGCTCCATCTCAGAGAAGCACACTTATCATCTGGGGCATACAGGAGAGAGCCTTGTTTGGCCCTCCCCCTTTGCATTCCTCCTGGCTGCTGTGCCAATGGGCAGGGAGAGACGTCCGGTCTTTGACAAGATTCCCGTCTGCTCCTGTGTTGTTCGCAAGGGATGCAATTAAATGCAGACAGGATATTATCATAATACAGAGTGTTGACGATGAAGGCTGGCTTTTGACCATGCTCCCCACCCCACATTTAGTTGTTTTTATTTGTGTTTCTTCTCCGTGCGCTGCCAGGGCCATTTAGATGGGCGTGTAAAAATAAGCTAAATGCCTTCATGGAGGCTCAGCACAAAGAAAAATATGACCTGGTTGTCAACGCCATCATTTGCAAAAGCCCCAGCTAAGCAGACAGATTCTGTAAAAGTACTAGGTTTTCCCTCATGGGCAAGAACTTCATGGTTACAGTCTGAAGAGTATCAATCAATATGCACTCTTGACCACACAAACACAATACACGTAGCTTACCATTATTAGTTTATCACTGAACAATATATTTAAAGTGTAAAATAAATCAAGAAAGCTAAATGTAGGCCTAATTATTGTGTTGTAACTTTTACAGATTACTACTCAGCTATGTCTAGTTTAACAGGATTAATTTTGCATATAGATGCCAATAACAAGTTCTTAGGGACTTGGCACGTGCCTTTTGTCCTTTGACCTTTTGCAGTGTGTGTTGCAAAAACTCAAAAGTGTAGATTGTTGTGCTTCCGGGCTTTGATACAAAGACTACCCGGCCTGAACTGGAAGCATAGGTTGAAGATGAAAACTGTGATATCACGCACATTACACGTTACACACAAACAGAAATTCACACATCTGAACTTGAAAACACCCACAAAGCAATTCCAATGTTCAATATTCAGTATGTGATTGGGATTATATAGATTAGCCTAAATAAAGAAAATCTTATTCAAAGTCTTGGTTCAACGCATAGTTTACTCAATAAGCAAGTGAGCAAGCAAGAGTTTAGTTTACCAATAAACACCACAACTCGACATTCACACAAACAAGAAACAAGGGAGACAAAGCGACAGGCTGCCATTCATTTTCAATGAAAGTTGACAATTTACACTGACAAGAGAAAATTGGCCGTTGAAAGTCAAATAAGATGGCACTATGGCCTGATATAGGCCATGATTAGGAACGAAATCGAGGCAAATCGAAAAACACAAAACCAATTCGCAAACGTAAAGTTTCTTCTTCTGCGCTAATAGCCGATGTAGGCTCACCAGCACCATAACGTGGCCACAAACGTACATTACGTAAACACCTGCAATTCATTTCAATGAGTTGCCAATTTACAACGCTAAATGGAAGAAATGTTTCAGATATAGTTACGTCCACAGTTATGAGGGTGAGTAATCTATAAACTTATTTTGGTAACACTTTAAATTACCAACCGGTAAGTACTGGGTAACAAAAAGTGTATGTACAGGGTATGATTCCATTCCATCCTATATTACAGTGTACTTACTAGGAATGTACATGTAATTACAGGTACTAATGTGTACTTGCACAATAATTACCACTTTGTTACAGGAAAGTAAAAGTACCAAGCTTCACTTTGTACATGTACAGTACATGTAATTACAGGTACTAAGAAATAATGTAAGTGTACTGGAAGTTCCAGGAAATTAGAGGGCACTAAGCTGGTAAAAAAACAATGAATAAGAATTGGTAGTCGTGTACTTGTTTGTACATTACCCATAAATACCAACTATCATACCTGTAAGTAACATATACTTAAGTTTAGAAGTACAATGATTTTGACGTTGTAATTCTAGGTATGTTATTTGTAAAATATTGGTAAAATACACAGTAATTACCCAAAACAATTGGAATCATACCCTTTACTTATACTTTTTGTTACCCAGTACTTACCCAGTACTTACCGGGTGGTAATTTAAAGTGTTGCCCTTATTTTCTTCATAGTTTTGGAAGGCAGAGCTATCATATGATAGCCTACTGTCTGTCATGCTATGGTACAGACAGTAGGCTAGCTAGGCTACCGGTATCGGAGAAAGACCAAAACACATAATCCTTCATTGTGTGTGTGCATGCTTGTGAGAGGTTATGCTTCAGTTCCATACAGTATGATGAATATTTAAAATGTGTTACTGTGTTTAACATGTTTTCCTATACATATGAGTACAAATGTTATTGTCCGTGTTCAGTTGTCTGAGTTCTTGTTATTCATTCATGTAGCCCTAATATGATAAATGTATTAAAGCCCATACATAATACAGCCCATATTTCACAGTGCCAACATTTTCAGAATTGGTGTTTATTTAGGCATATATAAAGACATGCCTAAAATAGGACAACTTTATAAGCACAATGTTACCCCAATGGCATTAATATAAAGCAAACTGAACATAAAAAACAAAAGTTTATTGTTTTACTTTTCTTACAGGTTTTATTGCACCTCATGTTGAGCTGATGCATATCCACATGTTGCTCTATTGTTCAGTCAGCACATTACTCCCAGCTCAACATTCCAACTCACCTGTACCTGGGCCATGTTTTCCAGCATGAATGTTCCTGCTAAAATCTTAATTGTACTACTTCACAGTAGTATGACTTGAACTGTATACTATTTATGTTTTTTTGTGTTAAATGTTGGGCTCTAGCCTATGTTATGATATAGTTACTGGGTTTAACAAGGTAAAATAAACAATTTTAACATAACTTGCAAGAACGTCAGCTTTGGAAAATGTAGTAGTGAATTTGCTTCAAGGTTACTTAACATGAAAGATGATTATACAAATATATAAACACTGCTTATTAATCTGCATCTCATTACTCTAAATAATGACAATACACCAGACATACTTCACAACATTTGTTGTTTAATGACATTAATTGTAATTTGTCATATATTTCAGACACACATGTTGGTGTATCTATTTTCTATTATCACCTGGATTACATCACACACCACTGCATCCATGTAATTAGTTAATTGACCTTTCACCTGCCAACAGAATTCATGTTGTTACATTAACACAAGTTTGACATTTAATTAAAGTAGCTCTTCATGATATATATATATATCATTTTTTAAATTACTTTTGAACAAGGATTATCTGATGGTAGTAGCCTAAATGTCTGATGTCTCGCAAATTCCTGTCTGTAGTGTTCTTACAACTCATAGGGTTTAGGGAAGAAAGATTTGACATGACTCTTAATCCCCAAATGGTCATCTTGTTTGAACTACATTGCTAAATCACAGAGGGGGCAAGAAAATACAGTACTAAATATTATTTAGAAAAGACTCCTTCCATGTATCAGTCACATGACAATTATCCACCAATGATAATCACCTTTTTTTAAGAGTCTGTTATAATCATGTATTTTGGTAAACACCACATGTTCAATCAGTCTACAAAGCTTAGTTTAGCGTGGCATTGGCATGATGCACTCACTGTTACCCAACTGGAAAGAGACCTTGTGGCAGACCCAAGACACGCTGGAGGGATTATATCTCCTAGCTGGCCTGGTAGCGGCTGGTGTTACCCCATGAGGAGATGGTGGATGCTGCTGCAGACAGGGATACCTGAGCTGATCTGATTACCCTGTTGCCACCACAAACCTAATGGAGAAGTGGTCAAGATGACTGATGTAACCCAACCCCAAAGCGTGAAGACGTCTACATCTCCTACTACAGTAGTAGATGCTAATCTGCAAAATAACTTTAATTGCTCCTCTATTTTGTGAGCCATGACTGAGGTGACCACAAGAGGTGGTGGTCAAAAGAATTGTGCAGCTGTTGATGATCACTACAAACTTGTCACTTGATATGACAAGGAGTTGCCAGTGAATTTTACTGAAAGTAGAGTCCACAGTATCATGTACGCGGCACCTGCTGAACTTTCTTGGAGACTGAGAAAGACCAGTAGTCTAATCGGTTATAAAAAATCCATTGCCTAGACAAAACTGGTATTGGTCACACGGTAGCCTGCCTATTAATCTATGATGAACAGTAAAACAGGCTTGGCTATCTGGCTACGTCTTTAAATCTAGAGTACAAACAGTACAATCAGTATACAGATATCAAGCTAGGCTATTTAATTACTCACCCTCATAATTGTGGATGTAAATTGAAACCTTTCTTCTCCCATTTAGCGTTGTAAATCGGCAACTTATTTAAATGAATTGCAGGTGTTTATGTAATGTACGTTTGTGGCCACGTTATGGTGCTGGTGAGCCTACATCGGCCATTAGCGCAGAAGAAGAAACTTTACGTTTGCGAATTGGTTTTGTGTTTTTCGATTTGTTCCTGATTTGGTTGTGTTTTTGAATTTGATGCGCGTTCCTGACTTGGTTCTGTTTTTGAATTTGCTGCGCGTTCTTGACTTGTTTGTGTTTTTGTCTTTGCTGTGCGTTTCCGTTTGGATGTAGTTGTTTTCCTATTTGTGTTTTTTGTATTTAAAGTTGTTTTCTTACTTTGTATTGTGTTTTGCACCTGTCGGCCACCGTAGGTAACACCACTGGCACACCCACCAATAGAGAAAACGTTCATGGAAGCCAGTTGCATGTTTCACACTGTTTCGATGTTTTTTAACGATGTAGCAAAAAGGTGCGTTTTCAGATTGAACGTGCCCCAGGTTAATTTTCAATGTGAACGCTTACTCGCTTCAATATTTTCAACTGGGCACGAAGCATACACGCCCATATTGGCAGCAAATGTGTGCTTTTATATTTCTTTATATATATAAAATGTGATTGGACGATTTTCGTGTGTTTATTTATGTTATTCATTATGTTCACACGGCATTTAATGTATGGATGCCATATGTCACTGAACTGTCTGCAACCAGGGAAATCATTTTTAATTGATTTTATTGGTTAATAAAATAACACATTTTTCTTTGATTTCAATAGAGGTAATCAAAAAGGTATCGTATAAGCACAGCCTATTCCAAACAAATTAAATAAAACGTATCTAGGCATAGCTGCTGTTGTCAGTTGTCACGATGTTTATTTAAATGTTTAAAAATGCACAAAGTCATTAATGACTTTGTGCATCTTTAAACATTTAAATATTAAAATATACAGCCTATTGTGGCTGCTGAGGCTGCCTGCACTCATTTGCTCTGAAGAATATACCGGTAGCCTACATGTAGCCTACGTACGTTAAAACACTGCTTTACGTGTAATAGTAAAAGTAATCGCTATCATAAACTCGGAGTGATCTTCTCGATAAACACAATATACGTTAGAAATATAGTGGCCCGTATAGCCTATATCAGGGGTCTGCCACCTGCGGCTCCCTCTACAGCGGTTCCCTGTGGCTTTGACAAACATACAACTTTATCTAGGTTTTGCCAGCCTGTAGCCCAAATGGATCTAGTCTATTCATTATTGGGAGTGCACAGTATTTGCGCGTATTTTGTATATTCTGTCACCAGACATTTTAATTTAAGTGCCTTATTCAAAAATATATATAATTGCGGAAGAACATGCCCCCGCACCCCCCTAGCATGCATTTCACTGGCCCCCCGGTTCAAAATCACTCCTGGGGGAAACGTGAATTAACTCTCATTTAGGTCTACTAGTAATGTTTATTGTATAACTTAGTATAATATTTATCTGCGGCTCCAGACAGATATAAAAATGTTATAGGCGTCAAATGGCTTTTTTGATAGTAGTTGCAGACCCCTGGCCTAGATGATCAAATGTCATGTGAATGAAAGAGATCAGGAAAACTCGCATTCCATAGTGGGAATATCAATGATTTATTAAAAACATATGATGGCGCTGTTGGATCGCGGAGAGAGGGCAACAATGTAAAAACAACATTTATTATGGAAATGCTTTTATAGTGGCCAACATGTTTTTGTGAGGGAGTGTGAGGGAGCAAATATTTCCGTCAACATACTGTATGATTATTTACTATTTACAGTCCAGTAGGCAAATCTAATTTTAACATAGGCTACTTTATGATATATATTAGCTAGAACATGTATCTTAGCCTACAACAACTATGGCTGGTTGGTTGGACAATAAGTTATGTATATAGTGATATGCCGACAACACTACAGTAAAACAGAAAATTATTAAAATTGTATCACCTCCAATAACGCGCCTTGGTTGTTCGAGATCAATCTCTTTGGCGTGGCCGTGACACGAGCCTTCCTATTGGACAGAGAAACTCGCTCACTCGTACGTACTCTCCCGAGCGGAATTTATGCAAATTTACTATGCCCGAATATGGACACGATGGAATGAAATATGGTCGAACAGGCGAACATGGAGGACCGAAGATAGTGAGAGCAGAGCGATTTTTTTTTTGTGCAAAAGTTGATGCACCCTTAGTGCTTGATTTTAACAGCGCGCTTTTCAGAGAGTTCGTTTCTCTGTCTCTAAACGAAAAGACAGTTTGTAATGCTGTGAAGTTTAACATTTCGGAAAAAAGGGCAGGGGGTCTGGCGTCAGCAACAACCCCCTCACCATCCCAGCGCTATGCCGTGGGTGAGCAGCAGTAAACGGAGAGAAAGCTCGGAGCTGCCGCTGCCCGCGGGCTGGGAAGAAGCACGGGATTTTGATGGCAGAGTGTTTTTTATTGATCACAACACTCGGCAAACTTCGTGGATTGATCCCAGAGATAGGTATGTTGTGTGCTCACAGTGCTTACGAGTTTTGCGAGTTCAAAAAAGTAGAAGTCAAGTACAAGTCCCTCAATTTCTCAAGTCTAACTTGTTTTACCCACGAATATGCGACAGCGAGGGTGATGACACCATTAACAAAGTTAAACGCTATGGTTATTTTACTTACTTATTCTCAGGTCATGTAAAGTTAGTCTATTTCAAATTGCTAGGCTTTATTGCACACTTTGTGGTGGATAAACGGTCAGCTGAGAACTATTCGTCGATATTTCGCAGCAAGCTGGCCTCGCTCGACTCCTTCACAAGCTGCCATGCACGGGATGTAAACATCATGAAAGTGTAGATGGGACATTTTCATCATGGCGATAATATGTCAGATGGTGTTTACCTTCTCTGTTTTCCTAAAATAAGCATAAAACATGCCGTGTGTCCTTTCTGATATCCTGTTTCAAATGAATGTGTTGTTATAATTAAGTATTTATTTCAATGAATGCTGAACATAGGACAATAGGATTTATTATAACAAATGTCTAGAGAGCAGATACCATTATTATGATAGTAAAGCCAATTGAACACTGACAGGCTTTCACATAGCCTACAACAGTATGGTAACCTGATTGTTTAGTAGGCTAATCCTATCCTCTGTCTTGATTGGAAACCTGCATTTTTAACATGCCAGTGTCAGTGGTAAAACCAATGTCTGGCTTTCAATTAACATTTTCAGTTTCAGAAATTAACATTAAATGTTACTATTTTATTCACGACTAGAATTCAAATAACACACGTAGGCAATTGGAATTAGTCATTGTTATAGGCCTAGTTAGTATCAGTTAAATCCCTTTGAACTTTAGAACAAAAAAAATACTAATTTATAGGGCACAAGAAACTACACCTCTTAGAAATTTCTTTGAAAAATATGTGAGGAATGCTTCTTGGGCCACTGGGAAAGCTGCAAGGATGTGCTTTTGTGGGGACTGGGATTTCACCAAGCCAGAATGGGCTCAATCAGGCATTCAATGCAGATTACAGAAGATTACAAGGATTTACAGTATTTAAATTATGTTGTGTTATGAGGGATAAACGGATATTCACAATACTCAGAAACTGAACTTTTTAGTTTGTTTTTTTGCATACACACAAATAATATATAAATGCAATATGTACTATAAAGAAGAAGACTATGCAACGTGATACTGTGTAGGTCAGATTAAGTTTGGTACAGCAGGAATTAAGTGGCGGCATACCTCATGAGAGAACTTAGTCTTGAAGGCCCCTCCTCCCAAAATCGATAAACTATATGTAAAGCTGATAGGATTCTTACAACATTTGTATATTTTCATGACTCAAACACATTTTATATATATATATTTTTTTTCTTCTTTGATTGGTTAAATAATTTACATGTACATTCACTATAGTAAAATAAAACCAGTGGTTTATAAAACAACATCTGACATACTTACATTTTTTGTTGTAAATGACAGTTGGTTCAGCTTGTTACCTTCTGAAACACTGAAAAGCTCAGTTTGAAGGAGCAGTTCATGGTATATTGAAGTCAATAGCAACAGATAAATCAATAAATTTGAATTGTATGGTAGCTTTTACATATAAAAAGTAAATAGTTACAGATTCATATCTTAATAATTTCGAGTATTCAGAGTATGACATCCAAGCCAAGGGAAGGAGGCGTTGCATTGGTCATACATACATACACACTGTCATTGTTAATGTTTAATGTGTGAGCGTAATTTATCTTACATCTACATTATATTAATTTCCAATGGCATACAGAGCCTACCCACCTATCCAGTGTCTTGTGGCCGCAGTTTAAGTTAGACCTGCATACAGCATGTAGTGAATAGGATTGGTATATTAATCTGAATACATTATGCACACATAGGACACCACTGTAGCATGACTCTCAAACCTTTTGACTTATGACCTCCAAAAATAAGTTTTTGACTCGCGACCATGAAAATATACAATAAACTACTATAAAGACACAAGATTTTCCAAAAAAGTTGAATTTTAATACTTAAAATGCAGTTAGTCCCTGTTAAGCACATGGCACATTGTAGCTCAGAATCACTCCTTGTTTATGTAATGCATAAGTGCATTGACTCATGATCTGTAAATGACAAAGTTAGAATGTATGTAAATCCCGATTAAGGGAATCTTGTTGCCTCTTAGTGTATGTTTACTGCAGTAAATCACATAAGGCCTAGTTAGATATCCTTCTAGTATTGTGTTTAGTAAGACCACCCCCCTTCCTCCCCCAAGCATACACACGTGTGTGTGCACACGCACGCACGCACACACACACACACACACCACTGTCTTAAAGGATGAAGGAACAGAGCTCGGGCCTGGCACTTACAGCTTGCGGTGTTTTTTTTCCCCGTTCGTTCTAACTTTTTGCTAGTGTAGAATGAGGGTTATGCGAGGCATGCCTACACTAATGCCTGGGGGCTCTGCCTGTTAGCTTCCCCAGACAATGCAGCAGGACAGAGGCAGTTCCCACGTTTGCTTGCCTGCCTGCCTCCTCCTCTCCATCCTGGACCCTCTAGGCCTCCATTATTAGCTCTGTTATGCAAGTGCCACTGCTGGCCTGCCGCTTCGCAAAGGGAGGCCTTTATGCTTAGTCACAAAGCACACCAAATTCAATTATTCTGGAAAGGGTGAGCCGTGTTTCCAGCACCAAAAGGTTATGCACATGCTGCTATTTTGCGTTTCCCAGTGTTTTCAACATGATGGCTCTTTTAAATGTACATTTTTAGGTGAAGGAAGACTATGAACATGCATTTGAACTGTGTCTTTCTTTTTTATGGAGGGACAAAGTGGGTCACTCACTGTGCCTTTAACTTTATTACTTGTTCTAGCATTATTGCTACTATATTGAAGCAAAGAGGAATTAGAGCCCCCTGAATAATATTTACTGGCCTTCTGAAAACTGCCTGTATTTTTACGTTGTATGCACTGTATACAGTTAGTATTGTACATGATACATATATGTATTATTAATAACAGGTATTTGTAATTCTCTTTTTATGAGCAAAGAGATTGTTTAAGCTATGTTTATTTGTTTTGGATCAATGTTAAATATGGTAAATATGTCACAGGATACTACAGTGAGCAAGTATGCTGACTTTCTCGCTTGTAATATGTTTGAAGAATGCTACCTGCACAGCAGGCTGAACTCATTCACCTTGCACAGAAGGTTTGTTTACTTATTTGAAAGCTCAATAATGGCATAGCACTTCACATCAAACTCTATAGACACTGCTTAAATTATGCTAGCACGCGCAGGCCTCACAATACCTTATGTAGCTTCTACCCAATATGGTATGAAGGTTCCATACTGTCCGTTGTCACAGTATAGGCGCCAGGCAATAGGCTGTATTGCCTGGCAGGCCCTTCCCATGTGTCCAGACACCAGCTAAATGTGTACTGTCATTTGCCAGCTACTTATAGTAAACCTATTTCCATGGGATTCTGAACATTAAGGGAGGAGCGGATGTCTGTCTGTCCGCCGTTGGCAGCTGCCTACTTCACGCTGAAATGCTGCCACCATTACTGGAGAGGGTGGACTTAAATGGCATTCCTCCCAAAGTTGTTTTCACGTTTCTTTTTAAATCTAGAATGGAATCTTTAACTCAACACTTGTGGCCCTTTTTCTGGAGGCTTCATCCCTGTCTAAAGAAGGGCTCGCACAGGACTGGTGTGACCATGAGAGCTATGAAACCATAATAGAATGTGTTATTTGTGGTGTGTGTGTATATTAGTGGAATTAACAATTGGACTATATGTCATTGCTTCGTGCCCATATGTGACTGGAAATTAGAGCCTGATATATATATCAGCGTGTTGATGATGTTATTTAATATCAACATGCAGTATACAGTAGATATGTTATCAGCTGTATATTTGGACCAATATATTGACATATAGTAAATAATATTTGAGAAGCTGTGTCATGCATTTTACAGCTTCAAGTAGGTTGGCTATTCGAAGAAGGAAAAAAATACAGCACCTTTTCCAGGTACCCAAAAGTCTATTATCTGTCAAGCTGTAGTAAAAATCATCTTTCTTGTTTTATTTTATTTTTTGGGCACAGTTTTTGCAATGCTTGTCATTTAGAAGTCAAGCCACACTTCTTATTCCTAGACCTCAGCAGTTGTTGTCTCAGTATGATTTAAAAAAAGACTCATACCTAAAGGGCGATTTATTCCCTTGAAATAACCAAACTAGCACGGGATGATTGAAATATCACACTAAAACACGGTGCTTCAACTAGAGCAGCCCGGTGGTTTGATACATAAAACGACCTGGCATGATCGTGTCACAGGATGAAAGTGGCACAGATCAACTTTGACATACAGTACATAGCATGTGCACATCATCTGATGGTTAGAGTACCCTTTGTGGTCAAGAGGACATATTAAAACCCTGCCTCCTGGCTACTATGATTAGTGTAATAAGGAATAGCCTTAGTTTTAGTGGAGCATTCTGATGGAGGAGCGGAGGGATCGTTTTTGTGCATGCTGACTTGCAGTGGGAAAAGCTACTCTGGAAGTTTGAGGCTGTGGAGATAGCCAGACGTTGCCATCCTGCAGGCCAGACTTCCCAGTTTAGCCCAGTTTCACATGCCTTTCACATGCAATGCCCAGTTGCCCGGCGAAGGGGGCCCGCTCTAGATGGAAATACCCCAACCAAAAACAGCACAGATTATTATAGAATTAGCAAATGTTTTGACAACTATGTTGCTGGTAGGTGTTACAAGCTTGCAGCCCCTAAGCTCCTAAATTCACTACCATTCAGGTCACAGCTGAAAGCGGTTGAGATTGTATCAATCTTACTAATTTTCTATTTCGGCACAGCTTAACCAGCCCAAATAGAAATTTTAACGTGGTGTAAAATGTTAGAATACCAGCATTAATAATTGTTTCTGTTTTTGTTGTTGGTATGCATGATGGTTAACACTGTGGTTAGGGAATGTCAGGTGTAATAGAGCTTTTCATTTTGTGTTTACAGTGTTTCCATAGTGGAAAAGCAATCATTATTAGTTGTAGTGAATATACCGTGTCTACAGGCCAACTGTATTTTTGCAGAGCTGTCCTCTAGCATAAATAGTTTGGGTACAGGCCACTCCATTTCACCAGAGGACTGTGCTATCAGTGGAAATATTGTCTAGTGGTTCCAAAGTCTCCCAAGAGCAAAGCATGACTCTGCAGTACCGAGGCAAGTGTCATAAGACTCTGTGATGAACTAAAACAATCAGATCTTCTCTAAGAGATACTTTTTTATTCTCTCGCTCGCTCTCTCTCTCTATCCCCCCGTCTTGGCAGCTGGAGGGCAGCTCATTACCAGACTTGGCTCTGACGTTACATGGCTTGGCAAAGTTTATTGTGTCTTGTTCCCTCCGTTTTTAGTGACCGCTGTGATTCCATAAGGCGCACCTCAATTAAGCACATATACACCAATGAGCCAACACATACTTCCAGGTGAAACCAATAACCGATTATCTCAGAACAGCAGTGTCAGGGTTTGGGATGCATTGGTTGGTTCTCGTAATGTCAACGTGTTTATGTGAGAGAAATGGGCATGCTTCTCTTGGTCAGCAGTGGTGCGTTTATGGTCCGAGGAGGGACAAACCACACACCAGGCGACGGGTGTTGGGCACACAAGGGTCATATTGATGCATGAGGGTAATGGAGCGTAACAGTGACTGGCCACTTTTTTGGGGGCTCTGGTGCGGGAAGTAAAATTCCCATTAATTTTCTCCATTGAGTTTTAAGCCTGTAACCATGCCATCCAGCTACGAGAATTATTGTGACCATAAACCATTTGATTTTATCAAAGTGGAAAAAAGGCAAAGGTACATGACTGTGTACATGACATATTGAAATGGTGAAGGAACTGCGCATCCCATAACACCTTTTGAATCTCAGAAAATGCTTATTCTTCTTTGGTTCTTAATTAGTTATCATTATGTGAATATTATACCATTACAGTAGTGTAGTTTTCATATTATTTATACTTGTAACATAAACAATCATACTTTTCAGCTAGTAATACTCACTAGCTGACATGACTTCACAGGGTTTTAAACATTTCCATAGTAACAGAGCACCGAACTTCTCAGAGATTCAAACAGCTCCGAAGCTCCAAATAAAGCTTGCGATATAAGGATGGTAACACAAGGAAAGCCAGCTCCACCAATCAGAGATGTCGCTTTTACACATTAGGATTGTACTGTAGTAGTTATCCGTGACAGCGTGAATAAATCATGTTTATCTTGAAACAAGGTTTATGGGGGTAGATTTCTATCAATATTATTCAAGCGCAAAATTATAATCCACACGTATTTTTACCATCCACAAGCA
>JAODLL010081565.1:0-15565 GCA_026546735.1 Forbesichthys agassizii | reverse complement strand
CCTACTGGAGCCCCATACAGGACTCCATTCAGGGTCTCCAAGAAGGCCGAATACTCTGAACTGCTGTTCGGTGCATAGGCACAGACAACTGTCAGAGTTCCCCCCCCCCCCTCCTCCACCCGTAGGCGTAGGGAGGCGACCCTCTCGTCTACCGGGTTAAACTCCAACGTAGCAGCGCTCAGCCGGGGGCTTGCTAGTATCCCCACACCCGCACGGTGCCTCACACCCTGGGCAACTCCAGAGTAGAATAGAGTCCATCGCCTATCCAGGAGAACGGTTTCAGAACCAAGACTGTGCGTAGAGGTAAGCCCCACCAGGTCTAAATGGTAACGCTCCACCTCCCGCACAAGTTCTGGATCCTTCCCCCACAGCGAGGTGACTTTACACGTCCCTAGAGCCAGCTTCTGCTACCCGGGTCTGGTCCGTCGAGGCCCCTGACTTGCACCCGACCCCCACGGATCCTCCCACGAGTGGTGGGCCCATAGGATGGAGATGGAGGCGCCACGTTGCTTTTTCGGGTTGTGCCCGACTGGGCTCCGTGGCAAACCCAGCCACCAGGCGCTTGCCGGCGAGCCCTCCATCTGGGCCTGGCTTCAGATGTGGGCCCCGGGCTTCCTCCGGGCAGGGTAACTCCTTCTCTTTTCAAGTTCTTCATGGGGGTCTTCTGAACTATTCTTAGACTGTCCCCTCCCCTGAGACCATTTTGCCTTGGGAGACCCCACCAGGAGCACAAGGCTCCAGACAACACAGACCTCAGGTTCATGGGGGGTGTATATATACACGTGTATATGTGTGTGTGTGTGTACACATGTGTATATGTCTGTATACACGTGTGTGTGTGTGTGTGTGTACACGTGTATGTCTGTATACACGTGTGTGTGTATATGTATTTATATATACACACACGTGTATGTATATGTATTTATATATACACGTGTGTGTGTGTGTGTGTGTGTGTGTGTGTGTGTGTGTGTGTGTGTGTGTGTATATAAGAAAGGCTACTTCACACATTTGTTGTTCCCCGGACATTACGTGTTCTAAAGATCAAATAGGCTTTTCAAGCGTTCTCACGTAACTGCAATAAATAGCTATTGCCTTATAACAATAAAAATGCATAGTTTTAGTATGCAAATACAGGGGGGACAAGCAGAGCATGCGCCTTTACACAAAAGAAATCTGCCTGTGTTGCCGACCGCGGCCCTTTTGTGAGCGCGCACAAAGTGAAACAAATTTAACACAGACTCAACAAACCAATATCTTCATCAGTCGTAGTACCGTTTAACACGAATGTAGGAACACAGAGTTCTTGGTAGGTTGAATTCCATTTGTAGTATAGGCCTCTAAACTCCAGCCATCTTTCATGCACTGATGAAAGCCATTAGCTGAGAATTTGAATAAAGTCCTACTTGGTATACCTTTTTAAAGCATTCAGTAGACTTTAATTTTGCATATCACACATGTTTAGCCGTTACTAATATAACATAAATCCTCCTTTGCTTGTCTTTTCCATTTAAGGCGTGGGATACCAGCGGAGCCTTTGTTTTCAAGCTATTGTCCTCATGAGTATAGGGGCATATAAATATGTGCAATACAAGACTGGTTCTGAAAATCAATGTTTTTTTATTTTCCAATATAGAAATATTAAATCATTTTGAAAATGTTTATGCACTGAAATGTTAACTGTTCCTGAGAATTATTCAATGATACTGTGTTTATTTTATAAATTTTTATGTATGATCAAATTCAACAAACCTTTTATTAAAACAAAATGTATGGACCATGATATAGTGTAACACCTGCTTTGAGGGAAACATTAAGCCGTTTCCCTAAACTGTTTGTCTGCCAGCAGTATAGATTGAATCATGTTAGTAATAAACAGCTAGGGTCATGGAATGCCAATTTTTGCAAAATAAAGTGTTTATTCTAGTTTGGACTTTCCCAACAACCAATCAAGAGAACACATGATCATAAGTACAGTACACTGATTTACATGTACTATATTGATAACCGCACATGTAGTTAGTGCACAATACTATTGTCACACAAGGCAGGGTTTTACACACACTTCCCCTACTAATTCTCATTTTGAGAAGCTTGCAAACTGAAACTCTTATCAAATTACAACAGCTTATGCTGTTCACTTATACGGTTTGGTCCAGTAGTGCCTGCACTGCAGGGTGAAGCCAAAGCTCTCATCATCTGCCATGTCCAAGGTATATGAACATTGATTTTGTGTGCGGAGGATGTGATATCAAACCAGACCAGCCACTCTTTTGAGGAGGATGCTCTGCTCTTGTGGGTTCATGACTTCATAGCACTCTAGCTGCAGGGAAAATGAGGCGTTGCCAGAAGTCAGCGTTCGTAGGACTGTGGAGTAGCCCTGTAGTAAATGGGGACAATATTCACGTAGTCAACCAGCCATTCTGAGGTAAGTAAATAAAAACATAATACTATTCAATAATAGGGTTCTAATGTGTTTCTTATTCTCCTACCATAATCTCAGCAAGTGGTACAGTGGCTAGTAGCATCTTGTTGTCATGACGACTCTGAATATCCTTTATGGATCCTCGTCTTTGGGCCAAATCTCCCAAAACTGAACCGAGGTGTTCCTCCCCTACTGTCACCTCCAGTGACATGACGGGCTCTAGGACCTTTCCGCCTGCTTGCTTCAAAGCCTGCAATAACAAATATGGGGCACTATCATTTATTCTTAAGCACACAAGTTTATGCATTGTCGTTTGAGAGACGTGTAATAATACCTGCTGCATACAGCGAGAAACACAGGCAGACACCATTGCTGGAGACGTCCCAGGTTCCATTCTGACACTCTGAATCAATGTGTGGACACCTTGAACTGGATAGCCAAGCAACGGACCTTTTTAAAAGAAGAGAGTAAATTATTAGTTTGTGTAGAGAATGCTAACAGTTTCTGTGTGCTGCAATACCAGCTCCTTTAATGACTGGTCAAGCCTCACGCACGTGTGTGTGTGTGTGTGTGTGTGTGTGTCCCACAAAGCATTTGTTTTGGGCTAGTGCTCTTGTGCGACAAGATTAAACATAGTTCCTTTTAATATAATCGCTGTGTCCTCAAATCAAAACCGAAGGCTATAAATTGAAAATATATTTGAAATGCATGGCTAGGCTCCAATTACTCCCAACACAACTACAAAGCTGATGAGATCTGGTCACCTTGAAGATAAGAGCTCTGCACTCCATTTTCCACTGCAGCTTTCAATTCAGCTGACAGTAGCTCTGACACCTCCTCTGAAAGCACCACCTCACACAACGTGCCCACGGTGGAGTCTCCAGTGGGGCTGACATCCAGGTCCACTCTCACCATATGTCTCCGCTCACCTACTGTACGGTCTAGTGTTTCTGGAACATGGGGACAGGAAAGTGTACGTTGCAGTTGCTCGTAGCATCCAGTTATTTTGTTCATCGAGCTGGACAGCAGTGTCCACCTGTTGTAGTCACATGATGGAGAATGGTTTCCCTGTAGGCCACCTGAAGTGGCCCGAGGTAGGTCTCTATGCCGTACTCCCGCTTGATTCGATCGTGGATTATCTCGATGTGCAGCTCTCCCATTCCACAAAGAATGGTCTGAGAGGATACATGGGATGGTATCAGAACATTGAAGTGACCGTAAACATTTAAAAGCTTAACATTACGTTGAAGTAAACGTCTAGAATATTTTATACTGTACATATATTGCATGGTAGTCTGGATTTAATAGAATTTCGGGGCTACAGACAGTGCCTGCTAGTATAATGGCTGATATGTCAGTCTGTGACTGCCGTCTGTGGTAGTTTGTGGTAGTACTGCATGCTCAGTGTATAAAATAGATTACTACAGCACAAACTGCAGGCAAATCAATGTATTCACTGTTGAGACTTTCTGTAAGTCTTTCCACTCAAATCAGACCAGATTTTATAAATTATTTGACACCAATCTAAAAAGGCAAAGATGAATTAGTATTACCTGGCCTGAATCGGGGTCAGCTCTGACTTTGAGGCTGGGGTCTTCTCTCTGAAGGCAGTTAAGTGCGTGCTCAAGATCTTTCAGAAAACAGAAACAGGATAGTGTGAGTGTGTAATACCCTCTGTCATCCCCTTTCTTCATTGCGTCCATAAACACATTAGCATTGTTGTGCGGATGCATGTGCCTGTTAAAGTTAAGAGTTCCTCTTAGCCTGACCAGCCTGTCTGGCCATGGTGGGTGGTTCTATGGAGCAGAAGAAGACCGGCTCGGGGACCTCCACCCCAGAGAGTATCAGGCTGGCTGGTTCTCCACGGGTCTTCCCATTCTCCACATCCACCTGCGCCCGACGGGCTGCAGCCACAGCTGAGACCTTGGAGGAGACGATGGTGTCTCCAGTGACCGTCTGAGACACAGTAAACAGCCACAGGTTCATGCTGGTGGAAGAAGTCAATTGCGTAAAAAGGCAACAGTGGGCCCAAATGCACAGTGGTGAAAGCGGGCCCTTAACCATAACAGCCTATTTTGAAGCAAGCCGCTTGTAAATGTAATCCAATTTAAACGGCAAGAATAAAATGTTGCAGGAGCTGCAGGAGTAGCCTGGCCTATAAGCATTTAGGAGATCAGGGATGGGCCTAACGTCAATAGGCTACATTATGCATTGTCAGAAGGCTATGGATTATAATCTGCCAGGTCAAACATCAACGTTAAAAGCTAATGTCGGTGCACCGTGACAAATTAAACCATTAATGGTGACGTCGCCCCGGCATTGACAAGTGAAAAGTGTATTGGTTGATCAATAGTCAAATAGTAAATACATTGGATGAAATGGAACACACGCCAGGGTGTACTGCTCTGTCCCATTGAGCTCTGTACAGTAGGCTAGTTACGTTTTAATACACAAAGCTACATAAATAATGAATTTTTATATTTCAGATGCCTTTTAATTACTTAGTTTCTTATGTGCGCTTTTATGTTCATAATCAATTTCTGCATTTCCCGCTCTTGATAATTAACAGGCTACTTTTACATTTAACAGTGATATGTAGTAGCCTACATGTAATTATCACCATATCCTCCACACGTTTTAACATAAAAATCTAAATCAAGAATGACACCATTACAGAAGCCGGCATATCGAGCCCTATATACACATCTACTGGCAGTGAGCATTTAAACAGAACTGTTGATCTGGCGCTTTATAAGCGTGGTTAAGGACGATTCACGGGCTGTTACTGGTCGTTAACTAACATTGTTTGCATTATTGGTAGTTAACTCTTTGGGGTCTAAGGAGATTTTCCCTGCGCTCTCACTTTTGACTGCAAATCGATAGGATAAAGGGGCGCGAAGTTATTTATCATAATGTTTGATAAGCACTTGTGCGGGCAACGAGGCTGTCCTCAGAGAGTGAAAGCCCTTGGAAGAAGTGACTAAGTGAAAACAACAGGTAACAGACCTGCTTGAGGCCCACTGCTAGAGCGATGTTTCCTGCTGTCAGGGAAGGGATCTCCACCTGTTGATCAGCAAATGGCACCAACAGCCTGCTCAACCTCTCTCTACCGCAAACACATTATGGTAGATTACATTACAGTCTATTTATTCACGGGGAAATTAAAGTGCAATTGAGCCTTTGTTAAACCAATGACTTAAACTTTCTTATCTAATTATTAAGCATCAATATATATTTTCATCTATCATGTAGTTCTATTGATTCTCAATAGCACAAGCTTGTTGAGTCTACAAGATAATGTAATTATCTTGTATAATAATAATAATTGCAATTTAATTAATTCATGTATCATTCATGTAGTATTCTTTTAATTAGAAAAGTCTGCTCAGAGAGTGCATCTGCATGTTGTATCCACCTTTACAATGCCATTAAAGAACATTCTATCCTAATAAACGTTTAAGAGTGTAGCAGGTGTAATGTGAGCTACTTACGTGTTGTTCCTATTGATGTTGTGAACAGCTGACTGAGCATTAATGGTACCAGAGTAGATCCTAACAAACACCAAAGGCCCCCGCTGCTTGTCATGGAGAACCTTAAAGGCCAAAGCGCATAGGTCGTCCTTGTACCACCGCCTGCATAGAGATAAAGGCTGAACACGTCTGTCCACCGACACCGTCTGTCCTCAACGTGAGTGAAGAACTCACACCAAGCCACTGTGTCTCTCGTTGGGAGCCGGGAGGTAGGCAGTGATGGCGTCTAGAAGAGGCTGAACACCTTTGTTCCTCAACGAGCTCCCGCAAAGCACCGGCACACCTTTACGTGCCAGAGTCACCCGTCGCACTGCCTGCTGGAGCTAACAACAACACACACCCCCCCCCCCCGTCTGAATGAGCATTACCTCACAAGAGAAAATGCTCATTACGCAAGAAACTACACAGCGCTTACCTTGGTGGAGGGAACCGCATCAAAATAGTCACCAAAGTCAGTAATCAACAATTCGGCAAACTCATCATCTAGATCGGCAACCTATTGATGAAAACAATAGAAATGCATATGAGAATATTTTAAAAAGGGTATAAATATTTATGTTTTACATACACGCATTAGGTAATTAACTGATATGCCACATTCTGAATTTGATGCTGGTCATAAACAGCACATATAACAGATCTTTCATGTTTTTTGCCCTGCAAACATTATTGTTGCAATCATGTTTTCTCCCAATAAGAACACAAACAAGTATTAAACATAGACATGTTGAGTACCTGCTCTATTAAAGCTGCTCTAGCCTCTTTCACCTCCTGTAGGAGTTCTGGCTTATCTGATTGGCTGAGTGGTTTTCTTTGAAACACACGTCCATCATCCCCCGATTTCATCTTCCATACCATTGTCTGGTTTGTTAACAAATCAACTACACCTGTGAAGTCCTTACCAATACCTATTGGCATCTGAGAAACATTTTTGGTTATTGTTAGCCAACATGGGAACTGTAAAACTGTCATAAACACTATTAATTTAGCAATCTAGAACCATCTGTACATCTTATACTTTCTAAGAATTGTAAGATACATGAAAATGTGCTAACAAATACAGTTTACATATCATCAATAAAGTAGAATAAAATAATATCAAGACATACGGTAGTATCTAAGAGATATAATATGTTTAAATATTTGTACACATACTGTATATTGCAATGTTTGTAACCCATTGATATGTGCACATATCTACAGCAGTTTGTTATCAATGAATTAATGTTCTTACTCATTACCTGGAGTAGGACTGGCTTGGCTTTCAGCTTCTCTCGGATGCTATTTAGGGAAAAGTCTAAGCTGGGGAAATAACAGCAAACATCACAATTTCATCTGTAATCTTTTCTTATATACATGGTTTGTATACATGGTTTGAGGTGGTGCCTTACTTTGCTGCTGGCTTATCCATCTTGTTCAAGAAACAAATACGTGGCACATGGTGCTTGTCTGCTTGCCTCCATACTGTTAGAGTTTGAGCCTGAACGACAGACACAGAGATCAAGGCACGCCTCCTTACAGTCTAAGGTACAAGAGACAGTACTAAGGCTGCTATTAGGAGGCAAACCTCAACACCTGCAGAGGCATCAAACACGGCAACTGCCCCATCAAGAACACGCAGAGCACGCTCAACTTCTAGAGTGAAATCAACATGACCTGAAATCACACACACGGCGTCAGCTTAGATTTGAGCATGGCTCTCGCCACTGTTTATTATTGCTGACTTCTAAGAAGTTATGGGTCCCACCTGGTGTGTCTATAAGGTTTATTCTATGGCTATTCCAATCAAAGGTAACAGCTGCAGACTGAATGGTGATGCCACGCTCCCTCTCCTGAACCATGAAATCTGTAACTGTGTCGCCATCATCAACATCTGATCAGGAAAGAGAGAGGATGTTGTGTATTGTAGGCTACATCAATACAATGATGAACAAATCTAACATGTTGTCCTGTCTACACACCTCCTAATGCCCGTGTGTAGCCAGAATAGTAGAGCATTCTCTCTGTTGTTGTAGTCTTTCCGGCATCGATGTGTGCCATAATGCCAATGTTTCTGATCCTGGGGATAGAGACCATGTGCAAAGATGAATTTCTGACCATTCTAATAAGAAATGCAGACTGCCAAAATGTGTTACTTACTTAGATATATCTGGATTGACCACATTTCTTAATGATTTGCCATCATCTAAGAGGCATACAAACATGTATTATATTGTATTTCATTTATTATTCTAATTATAAGAATTGTTTGATCTATATATGATCTACATACATTATAAATGGTTGTTAGTACACTGGATATAGCTGATTAATTACATTATTGTTAAAAAAGTATGTACCTGGAAGAAAGCTATATGGTCTTCTTACATGACAGCTGCTGAGTTGTAAGCCAACTCTAAAAACACCCTGTCTACCCTGTGAAGGACAATTACTCTGTTGGTAAACGTTAAACATAAATGTACTGCTCAGAATATTAGCAAACTATCTAAAAACATTGGGTTCTTACCCAAAACATGATGTTGTATGCCCCAATAGTTATTGATCGCATTCTGAAGTGAGCCTCAGATGGTATGGAAAATTGGAACTGCTCACACTGATACAAGTTAACCCAATTACATAGCAGCTGGTAGGATTTTACACGTACGTGTTCTTTACAATAATATATATAAACTCACAAATCTACTCAAGACATTATGAGTTTATGCAGCTATCAAATCATGCCTGCCCTTAGAAGCACGACCTCAAAATATATCCCCCGAGAACAAGTTCAGTAAGTTCGTATGGTTCCAAATAGGATTGCATGTTTTTAATAAATATAATAAACTAGTATGTTTTAATATAATAACGTAAAACAGTAAGTTCGCAATAATTATGTTACACAGTAGCATTTCTTTCTCTTAGTGATAGACAATATTATATTTTGGAGCCTATGAACCCGGTCATATTAAACAGACAACTGCACACTTTGGCAATGACGTATTTCCTTTTCGTATTGGCTTTGGGAAAACAACATCTAAGCCCCAAGCCTCACGCAAAAACACATAGAATCGGCATATGTAACTGAAGTTTCACAACCGGAATACATTACTCGCAGCAAATAACACCAAATATACAAAATGGTAAGGAACGCTGCTGTTTCACGGTATTATTCCACCTATAATAAGTGGAAAACCACGTTAGCATAGTAGGCTATTAAACGTACATGTGCTCGTCTCAGCGAAAGATGTTGACATTACTGCAGTCAGACTTCTATCGAAGTCGATATAGGCTAGGTATGTTTCTATTTTCAATCAATGTTGCTAAATTGACACGAATTGCTATAAAGTACAATTGTGAAATTAACGTATACCACAATTAAGAAATCATTTAACTTGAATACATTTTAATACCGTTTAACAGTACAGTGATTTTAAATGTATAGTGTTTGTATATGATCTTGTCTGACCCTAAGCACCAGCATGCATGTGAAGCATTTGTTTAGGAGGCGCAGGTGTGTGTGTGTGTGTGGCGACCAACTTTGAAAACCAATAACGAGGAACCACGGCCATGACCACAGCAAATGGTCCGTGCCACTCATGTGACCACTAGCTTCAACGCCACAAAGCGAACCACCTCTTAATTACACATATTATTCTTATGAAACTACACGTGTCAATCTTAAAAGTATTTATAAAACATCGTATTTTCGTCTGAACAAATAACCATGAAATCGGACATGCCATAGTAGTAAAACTCATAAGGGACCACGGGCATGGCCACGGCAAATGGTCCGTGCCACTCATGTGGCCACTAGCTTCGGCGCCCTTAGTGGTAGTGAGTCGTGACCATGGTCAGTGAACAATGAATGTGGTCCATATCGTCCAGATGATCAGCACATGCTTATAGTCCATCGTATTGTTTAAGCATTGCTGCCTGGCTTGACTCAGCTCCGAACCATGAACTGCGACGGACCAAGCACCATGAGCAAGTAGTCCGTGTCGTACTGTACGTGGTCTCCGTGGTCCGTGTTGTGGTCCTTGTTGTCATTGAAACAGACGAAAACACACGAAGTGAACCGCCGAGTGCGCAGTAGAAACTAACAGGCTATTTATCCAGCTACGGCTAAAGCTAATCTAACACAAGGAATGCCGTTTTGTAGTTATACACAAACGCAACATTCTGCATTTATTTTAAGCAAACCACCTCTTAATTAAAAACATATTGTGCTTATAAAACTATGCGTGTCAATCTTAAAGTATTTATAAAACATAGTATTTTCGATGTCTGAACAAACAACCATGAAATCAGTCATGCCATAGTAGTAAAACTCATAAGAGACCACGGCCATGACCACAGAGACCACGGCCATGACCACAGGGACCACGGCCATGACCACGGCAACTGGTCCGTGCCACTTACGTGACCACTAGCTTCAGCGCCCCTAGCGGTAGCGACCAGCAACGGCAGTGGTCCGTGTTTGTGACCATGGTCACAGGACAGACCACAGATTCGGCTACAACCCCCTCTCATTTTGTCTGCACACATAAATGCCAAATGCCTGGACTTTCCTGTTCTAGATGTAAATGAAAATAATGTCGTTCTGCATAGAACTCAATAAATGTTTGTTTTTGTCACCTACAGCCTCAGAACGAACACATTGAGTTGCATCGCAAGCGCCATGGCTACCGTCTGGACCACCATGAGAGGAAGAGGAAGAAGGAGAGCCGTGAGGTTCATGAGCGCTCGCACAAAGCCAGGAAGATGATCGGCTTGAAGGCCAAGCTGTATCACAAAGAGAGGCACGCGGAGAAGATCCAGATGAAGAAGACGTGAGTGCATTACAGTGGTGGTGGGGGGGTTGTCTTTCCAAGTTTATAATTTTGGGTTTGCCCCTGACCCTGTAGAATCCTAACCCTAACTCTGATAACATTTAGCATAACATAGTCCATTGTGCACAGATGGGAACCAGATGGGGAAATACTACTTTGTTTTAGTATTTATAAATTGAATTCTTGAATTCTACAAAAGCCAAGGGCACTTCATGCTGTTTGTATGCTGCGCTTACACCGCCAGCGATTTTGTAGCTCGCTGTAGCCAGGTCGCTTTGTAGCCGTCGCTGGTGGGCGTGTTTGCTCCATCGCTCAAAGAGGTGCATTGTATGTGTCTGCCTAGTTGCTACATGCACGGGCTAAACAAACTCATGAACATACTACGTAAACTGTATGTAAATATGTAGTCATGTAAACGGCAACGCTGTGAATATAACATGATTACAATAATTATTTTACTATAACACAGCTTACATCAAAATATTTTTAGATTGGCGGTCAATGAATGGTGTTATAATGTGTAATTCCAATTGTCATTTGCTTAGTTTTGCGTCCAATACATTTATAATAAACCTCACAAGCGATTAATACAACATCAAATACCTGCCTGCACCCTCCATAGTTCAAAATACATGTCCCGGTAAATGAACAAGCACACAGTTTCTCCTCCATTTTTGATAACCAAGAAGCGTGAGGGTATAAATATCACTGATAAATAACTACTATCTAATTGTTGAGTCGCTACACCACGTCACTGAATATTTGAATCAAGTTCGACGTTGGTCAACTTTCAAGTAGCCGGCCACTTTTTGGCTCATTGACTTTTTGGCTCATTGCCACCCTTTCGCCCGGCGCTCATTGAAATGAATGAAGGTCTGTCGCTTTATAGCTGACTACAGGTATCGGTGTGAGTACAGGTCTTCTGGTTACTTGTCTAGCACAATAAGGTCAATATATGATGAGGTGCTACTGTGAGGAATTATAGAGCCAATGAGGATTTAAGTGATCAGTTCCAATTTATAAAGCTGTACGATTAAAGATTGTTTTAGTAGCGCACATACATTTGCCATCCAATGTAAACTGTTCTAAGTGTTTTTTTTTTTGTACATGCAGTATCAAAATGCATGAACAGCGGAAGACTAAGCAGAAGAATGATGACAAGACACCAGAGGGTGCTGTGCCAGCCTATCTGCTGGACAGAGAAGGCCAGTCCCGGGCCAAGGTCCTCTCCAACATGATAAAGCAGAAGAGGAAAGAGAAGGCTGTGAGTGCATGCTGCTATTTGTTGGTGGCACCTTTCTGCTTAACATTCCCGTCAGTAATGTAGCCACTGTAACACCACAGGTGTGCTTTTAGCATAACCCTCACTCTTTTCAAACCCCAGGGGAAATGGGAAGTGCCTCTGCCAAAGGTGCGTGCTCAGGGAGAGACAGAGGTGCTCAAAGTCGTCAGAACAGGGAAGAGGCAAAAGAAAGCCTGGAAGAGAATGGTCACCAAAGTGTGCTTTGTCGGCGATGGCTTCACCCGTAAGCCTCCGAAATATGAACGCTTCATCAGACCCATGGTAAGATGCAGCTGCACATTAACTTGTAGAACTAGTTCTCATTGGGTCTTTGCAACAGCTCAACGCCTTGCTAACGTCGCTTTGCGTTTTTCAAATGCAGGGTTTGCGTTTTAAAAAGGCTCATGTGACCCACCCAGAGCTTAAAGCCACTTTCTGCCTGCCCATCCTCGGCGTGAAGAAGAACCCTTCATCGCCCCTCTACACCACGCTGGGCGTTATCACCAAGGGAACGGTCATCGAGGTCAACGTCAGTGAGCTGGGCTTGGTCACACAAGGAGGAAAGGTTATCTGGGGTGAGTGGTTGTTGTAATGTGTAATAATGCAGGGACGGCAAGAAATGAAGTCAAATGAATAAACAGTGGGCCAACCGGCTATGTAAACCCATGACGGAGGAGCTCAGTACAACACAGAGCAAGCGTCATTCTCTGCTCAAGATGCAGTAACTAAAATATTAAATAGACCCATATACTGTTTACAAACAATGATGACGTACATTAGCCTGCAGTTTGGCACCAGAAGTATGATGGAGTCCAATGACTGGCAAAGCTACACAAGAGCATTAACCACCAAATATCACATTTAATTGCTTGCAGCCACATTGGCAACATACCTAAAAGACGTTGGTTGACTGACCAAAACGGAAAAAGTGCATTTTTTGGGTTGTATTCCTGCTCTGAAAAAGGATAAGAAAAATGATCTAGGACACACAGCAGGTGAAATAATGTTGAGTCATAGAGAATTTATTTATTTTATATGTGGGGCTTAATGGGACTTCTGGTGCTGAGCACGCATGTTTGTGAAGTCGGTGTGACATCGGCAGTAAATATAGGTCTATAGAGCACTTTATAAATAACAGCGCATTCTGTTTATTCATACTACGTGTATATAAATTGCAGTTTATAATGTATGTTGTAACATGTCTTGTTTCACAGGTAAATTTGCACAGGTGACAAATAACCCAGAGAATGATGGATGCATTAATGCAGTTCTTCTTGTATAAAAACACTTCTATAGACTGCCTGTTAACAGAACAGATTGTGTTTTGCTTGTGCTGTCGGACGGAACAATTACAACAAGGAAGGAATGCAGTTCAACCTGCAACAGTCTTCAAGTCATCAATCTTGATGACTTTGGAACTGAAGATGGCTCTAACTAAAATATCTACAGGGAACATGATAAAATAACTTGTTATAAACTTCTATTTGTGTTCTAAATAAAATTTGATAAGTGTGTGCTGGTGTGATTATATTTTTCCGACAACTAAACTATATTGTTAGCTTCAGCCAGCAGCCATATCAAATTTCTATTTATATATTTCAACTTTCAAGTAGATATGACAAACGGTTGCTTTAATTGCTGTATATAATTCATCTTTGAGAACTCAGGAATAAAGGTGGTGAGCAATTCTGGAGAAAGTTTATTTGAACTGAAAATCCAAACAAATACCACTCTCCCTTCCATGATCATGACCGCTACAAGAAGTCATACTAAAATAATACAAACTAAATTTGACCAGGTGTGTGACTGAATGCTTTCTCTCTTGGAATCCAGAGCACCTCTTTCACAATACATAAGACTTAGACATTAGACAAAACTGAAAAGAATCTGTTGTAAAAATCTCAAACCATTTACATAAAAGTATCAGTCACCTTTGCTTTGACAAATCTTGATTTTGTTTTTATGCTGAACAGGCTAAAAGACTAATTTCAAAGCAGATTACTGTACTGTTGCAGTAAAGGAACAGTAAGGCACAGTATCAGATTTAATCAAACACTGACACTTTCAACTAAGAAAATTCATGCATTTCTGAAACCATTCAAAGAATCTCATGCTGGGCTACCTTGTCTAAAAAAGAATTGGATGGCGAATTTACTCTGAAACTTACAGAATTTAATTGGTAAAAAAAATAACCAATTACAGTATTGACCATGACATAAGGCATATGTACATGTACTAGCATACACTTATCAGTTTATCAACTGCAAGTTTTGGGATACATGTTTATCCTGAACTTCCATTACAAATAATTCATTAGGAAAATGAGTGGCGTGAAATAGAATACCACAGGTTTTGAAACAGAATTGGAAGGGTCAAGGCATGTATATATGGTAAACATACATGTATATACAAAAAGTTTTTTTTTTTTTTAAAGATACTTCCTAAAAGCCATGGATCAAGCACCTCAATTGCTCATAAAAAATGTGTGTATGTATGTATGTATGTATATATATATATATATATATATATTTTTTTTTTGTTTTCAAATCTGATGACGTCCTCCACAACATCAAGGTAATAGAGAGACCACTGCAGTCAATTTGACTTATCCTCTTCCATTACGCTGGGGGCTCATTTATACAAAGTGCACAATAGTCTTATAGTTAATATGCTCCACCGGTGTCGGACATTATGTGTAGTAGTGTAACTTGCTGTCTATAGTTTTGCAGCCTTTGACAGCAAAAATTCTCTCAGCCTTGGGGAAATAGACAAGGTTTTTGGCCACCAGTTTGGCCACATCTGGATCTGGAGTCATGTTCTTAGCTAACATCTCAGCCATGGCACACTGCACAACATGCTTGTACTCCAGAGGCAGGAATGGGACAAAAAAGTCCACCAGGTTCTTGTCTATTAAGCTGGTATGCCAAAATCCACCTGCAGGGGGTTAGACACCATAATGTCACAACTAGCAAAAAGAAAAGCATAACAAGATATATATAATCCATTTACAAATCCTACATATAGTACTTTCAATTGGATTAAATGTTAATGGTAAAAAGGCTAAGTGTTGTGTACCAGACACCTGAGGTTGCAAACATACACACATATACACTAGCAGAAATCTAGTAATCAATACAAATACCAGTAAAATTCCATGGTTCTCAATACTCATTTCGATGAGAAAAAGAAAACATTTTATATTCAGTATATGTGTGTGTATATACACACATATATACACACACACACACACATACACATATATACATAAACATACATACATACATACACATATATACATAAACATACATACATACACACATATATACATATACATACATACACACACACACACATATATATACATACATATATACATAGCTTTGCCTTCCGGCTCAGCTCTCTTTTCGTCACAACGGTGCGGTAAAGCGATTGCAATACCGCTCCCGATTCTCCGGCCAATCTCTCGCTCCATAGTCCCCTCACTCGCGAACAAGACCCCAAGGTACTTGAACTCCTTCAC
>JAODLL010081554.1:5112-15567 GCA_026546735.1 Forbesichthys agassizii | reverse complement strand
TATATAGTTCTGAGGGGTGTTCACCACTTTGGTTATAGTGCTATTCACGGAGGCAGGGCTGTGTAGACGTACCAGATTATTGTTCAACACTCACAGAGAACGGTAAGATAGCGAAATGCGAGGATATACTTCCTGCATTTGACAAAAAGTGTATTAGCTTACATTTAGCTTGCAATAGTTGACTATACCTTCACTGGGTGGAGAAGTCAGAACTTGTTCTGATGCATGGGGAAAAGGCCTACACTAAGGGAAGAGGAAACAGGCCCTGGTCTACACTAAGGTAAGTGGGAACAGGCCTTGGTCTACCTTAAGGTAAGAGGAAACAGACCCTGGTCTACACTAAGGTAAGGGGGAACAGGCCTTGGTCTACACTAAGGTAAGAGGAAACAGGCCATGGTCTACACTAAGGTAAGGGGGAAAAGGCCTTGGTCTACACTAAGGTAAGAGGAAACAGACCCTGGTCTACACTAAGGTAAGGAAGAACAGGCCATGGTCTACACTAAGGTAAGAGGAAACAGGCCCTGGTCTACACTAAGGTAAGGGGCAACAGGCCCTGGTCTACACTAAGGTAAGGGGGAACAGGCCCTGGTCTACACTAAGGTAAGTGGGAACAGGCCTTGGTCTACACTAAGGTAAGAGGAAACAGACCCTGGTCTACACTAAGGTAAGGGGGAACAGGCCTTGGTCTACACTAAGGTAAGAGGAAACAGGCCATGGTCTACACTAAGGTAAGGGGGAAAAGGCCTTGGTCTACACTAAGGTAAGAGGAAACAGACCCTGGTCTACACTAAGGTAAGGAAGAACAGGCCATGGTCTACACTAAGGTAAGAGGAAACAGGCCCTGGTCTACACTAAGGTAAGGGGCAACAGGCCCTGGTCTACACTAAGGTAAGGGGGAACAGGCCCTGGTCTACACTAAGGTAAGTGGGAACAGGCCTTGGTCTACACTAAGGTAAGAGGAAACAGGCCCTGGTCTACACTAAGGTAAGAGGAAACAGGCCCTGGTCTACACTAAGGTAAGGGGGAACAGGCCCTGGTCTACACTAAGGTAAGGGGGAACAGGCCCTGGTCTACACTAAGGTAAGGGGGAACAGGCCTTGGTCTACACTAAGGTAAGAGGAAACAGGCCTTGGTCTACACTAAGGTAAGAGGGAACAGGCCTTGGTCTACACAAGTGCACAATTGTACAGAGCCTTCGTTGCAATATTTTGCGTTTCATGATACACAACATTTCAGCAACAGCTCAGCACTGCAGACATGCAAGTCTAGCACCCACACTCTAGCACCTTTCTGATACAGTCAATGCTATTTGCATGGTCCTACTGGGCAATACATGCATGTCCCTGGCAAAGAGCCCATCTGGAAGGCAGCGTATGCTGCTCCAGAATGTGTATATACTCCTTCTGCTATGGGACCCGGGGGTCAACCGCCCAAGGTGACCCCCGTTAACCGATGGGCTGGGAACTCACCCGAGACCTGCTGCCCAAGAGGATTATGGTCCGTCAACACTCAACGTCAACACAAGGAGAGCTGTTTGTGGCACTGGGGAATACATGCACGGGTTATTTACTGAGACGACACACACGCACGCACATACACACAGCTGAGCTAAAGTAAACTCAACAGGATCAGACACGAGCGACAAACACACACACACACACACACAGCTGAGCTCAGCAGAGCTAACGTCGTGCCACAGGACCAGGTACAAGCGAGGCACATTGGGAAAGGTTTGGAGCTGCCGTCAGCAGGCATGTGCCAAGTGGAATGAATCGATTCTGAACTGTTGATCGCACTCTGAATTCAGGAGAGGCGGAGCCAGACAGTGGATCAGCCAATGAGGTGGCAGGGGTGTTACAGTGTTAATGTATCCAATCAGAGCTGAGACATAAAAACGAGTATAACGGTATTAAGGCATTAGGACTCCACCTATAACATTTAATAGGTGCATGTTATTAAACAAGGCATTTCCTTTGCAGCAACGGCCTGGGGAGTCATTACAGGGGAGGAAAGGGCATTTGAACCCATTGATAACTGGGGATGATTAGGTAGCCATGATGGCATGAGAGGCCAGGTCGGATATTTGGCCAGCACACCCCTACTTACTTGATAAGTGCTATGGGATCTTTAGTGACCACGGAGAGTCAGGAAACCCGTTTAACATCTCTTCCAAAAGATGGCCCCTACAGGACAGTCCCCTTTACTGCCCTGGGGCATTGGGATTGTAGACCAGAGGGAGGAGCGCCCCCTACTGGCCCTCCAACACCACTTAGCCAGGTAGGGGTTAGGCATCTTGCTCAAGGATGCTTACAGGTAGGGCTCGAACCCACGACATTCACAAACACCCATACGACTATGCTGCCCAGGTACAGGACAGTGTAGCGACACAAACCAGGTTCTCCCATGTGGAGAGCAGACGCCTTAGCAAGACATGCTAGAGCCTCCTTGAGGCGTAGGAGAGTGAGGTTTACGTAACTTACTGCACAGCGCTACTGGCTGGCCACCGTTGCATAAGTATCCTTGAGCAACATACAGTATATAACCTCTACCAACCCCTACCTGCTTCTTATAAAACTGTAACTGTACTGCCAAGAAAACACGTACACAAGTTTTTCATTGAACAAAGATTTCCTTATTAAAATGATTCTGTCCACACAAGCAGTGTTTGAAAAGAATCTCCGTCCATGTGAAAATGCAATAACATGCTGTCAAGGGCTGTCAAGAAAGAGTAAAGTAAACAAAGGAGATAACATTGCACATGTGACGTTGCAATCCAAAAACCCAGTTTTCACTTTCTACATGCTAACACTGAAGACTGAGTTTCTGAATGACTTTCCCTGGGACGCTATGCAAATGGCGAGGACAAAGGGCTGAAATGAAAAATCGACAGTGAGGTTTTAAGTGGACTATATGTAGGTCACTTTGGATAAATAACCTGATTGTAATTTGGGTGTTGCAGCAGGAACACATTGTAATAGCATATTCTATGTGTCGTTTATATTTTATTCGATTGAAGTTAAAGGTAGAGTCAGGGATGCCAGAGAATGATTGTTGATATTTGAACTCAAAAACACCACTGCCATATTGTGCTCCCTCAGGAGCTCTGTCCCCGAGGCCAGGGCTTTGTAGCAACACCAGATTATCTTTTCAGCGCGCACATAAAGCGGACCGTGAGGAGATGTTTATTAGCTTAAAATCGCTGACCGCACCTTTAAGTGTAGAAGAAACTGATTGTTTCTTGAACAGCCCTTGACAAATATACCCAAACCATCGCCAGTAAAACATATTGTTGCACATTAAATGTGCTGCAAATAAACACACATAATAAAGTCCCACACATCCATGGTCTGAAACCAGGACACAATCTCTGTTTATCTTAAAGCACAGTAGTTATCCTAATCCATTTTGCTCTGTGCTGATCTAGCCTGGCTTGACTATTGCGCTAAGATCCATTTTCTTGAAGCCCTGTTCACATTACCGCTTCCACACCCACCCTGCTGTGGAAACCAGGGTGGGTTAGTGAGATGATGTTGAAACCAAGCGTGTTTCTAAATGGTGGTAGAGCTAGATGAGGCGACCAAAACAGTTGTAGCAACAAATTCTCTCCAATAGTTTCAGCACTAATCAGAGGTCTACGGCCGGTAGAAGGCAATGACTGTGAACACTTCTCAATGGGCAATTCTTTTCACTTTTGGGCCACATTGAAAATGTTAGAGAACTTCGTGGGCCACATTACTTTTTTAACCAACATGCTGAAACATTTGAAAATAAAACACAAAACAGCTAACTTTGTTAACTTGCAAATGTATGCATAGATAGGATTTTCCTATGCAACACCATTTTCATAATAAAACGTAACAGTTCACTTTAACAATGTTTTGTTTACGTAGCAGTAAATAAAGTAACATTCTGCAGAGCTAATTATATTTTGTTTTATTATTTTTTAAATGTTTGAAAATGTACCGGGCGGGCCGAGTAGAATGTCTCATCTGCCCCTGGACCTGACGTTGCCCAGGTCTGCCCTAGGAATTACTGCAGGGAAAATGGAAATATTACCTTTTACAAGCGTAATTATTACACACAGATATTTCTGAATAATTATTGTTGTTTGACCTTAGTCTGTTCCTGCATCTGCTTGTCTCCTGACATGACTGCTGTCTGCTCAACTGTTTATTTGACTTGTTTCTCCTAAAACACATGGGTCATAGGTCAAGAGCAGCACGTGTGTCATAGGTCAGAGGTCAAAAGCAGCCAGCTACACAGTGCTGCATTACTATTGTGACAAAATAAACATTTCTTTGACTTTTCAGGACCTGATCTGTGCAGAGCAGGGACACAACAGACCAATAACAAACTACTCAAAGATGATACATTTAGATTTAATTAAGACATTTTACCAACGTTTATTGGGTCCTTCACTGTCACATTGTGTCCAATTACATTCTCCTCATATCCTCTCCAAGTAAGCCAATCACACTGCTTCTTTACTGTAGCAGATAGGCATATGAGTCATAACAATTCATTTTGACAGAATGGCATGTTCCGAAGTGAGACAAGATGAAAGTTGAAATTAAGATAAAATATGCTTTTATACTTCCTGCAGCGAGACCGGGGTAGCGAGACCGGGGCAGAGAGACCGGGGCAGCGAGACCGGGGCAGAGAGACCGGGGCAGCGAGACCGGGGCAGCGAGACCGGGGCAGAGAGACCGGGGCAGAGAGACCGGGGCAGCGTGCCCGGGGCAGCGTGCCACGCAGTGTTCAAAGCCTGGCAACGTGAAGCCCAACTAGCAGACAAGACTGCGAGACCTTGAGGAAACACAGCCCTAACCAGAGCCCAGCATGACCGGCACAGCGAGGAACACCAAAAGGCCTTCACTGACAGAGGAAGGCTGCATCCATGCAGTCGCTGGAACACTGCTTGACGGCAAAATGATCAGCTGCAGATAGAATCACAATCCTGCCATCAGTGGCAATAGCAGCAATACTTATTGTATATTATGTAGGCCAGGGTTCTCCAATCCTGGCATGTTGTAGATGCCTCCCTGCTCCGACACACCTGATTCATAATAATGGATCGTTAAAATTCTGATAACGAGCTATTCTTGTGAATCAGGTGTGTTTGAGCAGGGAGGCATCTACAACATGCAGGGCAGGGGCCCTCCAGGACCATGATTAGGGAACCCTGCTGGAGATGATGAAGAACATTTTGCAGCTGATGATGAATCAACAGAGTTGAGACGGCCATCTTCTGGTGCATGTATAGAAAGTGATAGAGATATTGCTAGGTCTGTGTGCTAGGCTATTTGCAGTGATTCTCTCACTCACATTTTAGAACATATTTCAAGATTTTTTTTTGATGACACAACCATGTTTGGTCCCAAACATGGTTGTGTCATCAAAAATGAACATTTGTTTAATTCAAACTCATGTTTAAATTTAAGATAAATGTACATAGCGTATACAAGTATGCATACCCCCTAAAGGGAACATGCATATTTGAATGATTTGCTCTGTATGCATTGGAGTCTAGTCACAATTTAAAAGTTGTAAACTAAGGAGTGGTCAAATGTATTTTCTTGACATACAAAACAAAATGTACAAACAAAATAATCTTTTTACAATATGCACTACACACAGTACGCTATTACAATGAAAAAGTTTATTTTGAGAAACTGTTTATAATACAGTACATCGTATATGAATGGTCACAGCAAGGTGCACACCTCCGGAGTTACAGTTTAAAATGGTCAGATAGACAGTGAAGCCTTCAGGGTTAACCTTCAGTGTGTCCAAGCAATACATGTCATCACAGAAGCAAAGAAACATTGTGAGCCTTCAGAGCAGAACACATTTTGAACAAGCTGACGCTTGTTTTGTTACCCAAGTTACTGAAAACACTATAACAACTTTAAAAAAATATAACATCAGCATGGCCAGAAACATGTAATGAGCTTGACCTTAAAGTGGGAGATAAACATGTCCACCTTGAATGCACATGATCTGATTTACAGCAGTAATGGTAACAGTAATTTTCACTTCTTTATTTGATGTTTTTTTTTATTATTTTTTTTAAAGAATACTTTATATAATAGACTGAAAATTAGTAGCAGGTAATACAAAAAGAAAACAAAAAGATATCTTTGATAGTATCCTGCTGGTTTTACACCTTGTTATCCCACCACAGGTAAAATGAAAAACTGCCGAAAAATGTTGGCCGAGCAAACAAATAATACAGAAGGTCAAAACATTTGGAGCAAATATTCAGTATGTACATAAATGGGAGAGAAAAGATCAAAGGTGTACTAGATCTGAACCAAGGTTGACCATTTGTGTTTGAAAGACATTCAAGAAGCAATGCTGGCTTTAAAGGCTTTCTCTTTTGAGTAAAAGCACATTCTGAATGAGCATACTTGTTCATTGTTCAACAACACCATGTACGGCCTTCAAAATAGTGGCGATGCTTAAATTCTGTAAAATAAAAAGCTCTCATTCTGAAAAATCCATGTTCAACCAATGGTCTTTTGTTTTTGGTCTGTACGGCCAAAGAAGTCGAAATTATCAGCATATATATTTTTTATATTTCCTGTGGAGCATTGAAATATATCATGAACAAATATGCATAATAATGCTTTTTGTACAAATACTCATTTTCTTCATTTGAATAGTCCATTTAAGTGAGGAACCTTGAACATGGCTCCCTGGAATGGTTGATTCACACACGCACAAAAGACCAAAAGCAATCATATAAAAAATGTCATCTCCTCTGCCCCATCGTCCATCTTCCTCCACGATGTCAACAGACTACTAGGTCACGATTCCACCTAGAGGGAGAGTGAAGGGCACTTAGTAAAAAAAAAGAAGTCTCCATGACGATGATCATCTCGTCTTCCCGATGAGGACAGGTTGAGGATGCGAGGGCCTCCATCCATGTTTCACTGCAGTGCTTGGCCCACTGAGGTGGCTAAATCAAGTGTTCCAACATGAAGGTTTAGCTCAAGTAATAACACCCTCGTGTGGCAGGTTCAGAACAGAGGCTGATACCGCATAAGGTCGTACACCTTTGGCCATTTGGTAAACAAGTGGTTAGAAAAAACACTTCAGCTCGATTATCCCTGTTAAGACCGCCCTGATCTTGAAAACGCCACATTTGGGTAGCTCTGCATACAAGACCAGTCTGCAAGCTAGTCGAAGTTGAAAACACAGCTGGCGCCAATAGGTGTCATTCAAATAATTCTAAACTAATCATAGAGGCAGAGCTTGTAAATAAGTATTGTTTGAATTTTGAGAGGGCGGGGTCTAGTTTTGATTAATCTGGCTGCATAAAAACACTAACTACAAGACAGGATTCATCTTTGACATACTACTAACGCACAAATCGGTTGTGGACAGTGATTGGTTAATGGCTATGGGCCCGGTGAGCTGTTCCAACACGCGGCACACCATGCGTACAGCCGACGATCGTCTCAGCTCGGCCCCGTCCGAGGGAATACGGCGTTCTGCGGAGCCCAGGCTGCTGGTCAGCTGTGCGCTCGGAATCCCTTAAAAGCCCCTGGATGTCCCTCGCCCTGCGTCCGCCCCGGGGGAAGAGCGAGGCGCCAAGCGCTTCCCCCCCTCCCGGCGCTAGCACAGGTGGCCATCTTCTGCGCCGTAGAGGTCGGCCAGCCGGCGGAAGCGCGGCCCCCAGTCGCTCAGGTAGTGGTAGTCCTGCTCCCCTGCTGAGGAAGATGACGCTAGGGAACTGAGCGACTCGGCCACGGAGCCGCCGCCCTCGTAGGCGTAGGTGGCCAACGAGTCGTACGGCGGCGCCGTGGGATTGCGGTCGTGCTCCCGCACCCGCTGGTCGATGAAGTCACGCACGTCGCCGTTGTCTCGCCCCCCGACTCCGGGAGGGGCGGCACGACGCACCAGCGGCGGGTAGAAGAGGGTGTCGGTGGGCACGATGTCGCGTCGCTGCTTGGCCGACTCCTCCATGGCGGCGGCGGTAACGGCCTCCGGGTTCCGCAGGGCGCCGATGTCGAAGGCCTGCGTGTCCTCCTCGCCCCCCCCCTCGTCGTTGTAGCTCACCACGTTGTCACGCACGTCCTCCTTGGACGCGATCAGGGGCTCCTTTTTCCTCTGCCGCCGCAGGGCCGCGAACAGCACCACCATCACTATGGCAACACACAGAACAGCACCACCATCACTATGGCAACACACAGAACAGAACCACCATCACTATGGCAACACACAGAACATGTTTATTCCTATATCCCATAACCATATGACAGTCTCAAAGGGCTACACAGGCTCACATCTCATGGAAACAACCCTTAACCAGCTCCTCAAGGAAACACATGGGTAAATAAACAAGAACCTTGGGAAGAAACCACAGAAGGTCCACCTGTCAGGACGGCAATAGGTGCAGATTGGGCAACAACAATTTGAAAATGATATATTCAATTTTCACATTGTGTAATAAATAAGAAATAACGTATTGTATGCAGGTTTTTAGCTAGCTACTAGCTTAGCACAGCAGTTAGCTACGCCAGTTAGCTTACACAGCTTTAGCCCAGGTGCCACCATCGCACAGTAAATGAAGCAAATTGTTCTGAAGAGATGTTTTCAGCTCACTACCACCTGTCACATGACAGGCTGGCCGCGTGACGTGATGTCACATTTGACGCTGGCTTCATTATGTCAATACTAAAGGTGGAGTCATGGCGTCTGGAAAAAGATTGGTAGTATTTGAACTCAAACTCCCTTCAACACCATGGGGTCCCCTAGAAGGCACAACAAGACACACATTGCCAATGCTGGATAGTGTTGTGAGGTGCGGTCTGCCCCACTTTGTTTGTGTTCCTCTTTAAGGAGCCGAGTCTGTGTAGAAACATCTAATCATTTTTATTTTTCAGCACACATGGATGGCTAGCACAAACGTGAGGAGGTCCAAGTCCAACACGAAGTGCTCATGTTCGTCGCACACAGAAACAGTTGTAGCCTGCCTGCATGTATAATGCCGGATTTACATTCTGAAACAATCCTCTAACCCACCAACAAATCTGTTATATAAACCAAGTACATGGCACCACATCATATCTATAGATGTCTATCAAGGAGGCAACACATGCTACTATATATCCTGTTATTTAGTGCGTGTACACCAGCCTCTGAAGACATTCTTATTTCAGAAAAGCCTAGCCTTAAATAATCAAGGATAATATTTGATTTGCGAGGCCTGTGTGGGCTAGATTGCATTTAAATGAATGAGCTGCAGAGTGTCAGTGAGAGAGAGGGGGAAGATCAGGTCATGGAACAGAAATAGCTGATCATGCAGGCTGCGGCAAATCACACCGTGAAATGACTTAAAAAGAGCTGGGGTGCATGAACTTCACCTTGACCAAGAAGAGATAGACATTATGTAGGAAGGAAGGAAGGAAGGAATGAAGGAAGGAAGGAAGGAAGGAAGGAAGGAAGGAAGGAAGGAATGCTAAAAAGAGACTAAACTGAACCCAGAGACAAGGTGGTGGTATTGGTTTCTCTGCGCCTCCATCCGCCTCCATGTTAAACTGTAGTTGAACCAAAAGGACATTCAAGAAGACCTATTGTTCCAGAAGACCTATTGTTCCAGAAGACCTATTGTTCCAGAAGACCTATTGTTCCAGAAGACCTATTGTTCCAGAAGACCTATTGTTCAAGAAGTAAAATGGCAGCGAACAAAGCTCATTGTCCAGACCGGCACAGTGCCTAGCAACCAGGTGCCAGGACGGCATGGCTTGTGCCTGAAGCACATGACAGAGCCAGTCACATCGGCATGCAGTCATCTCTGTAGCAATGACAGCTGCTAACTACAACAGAACTCAAGAACAGCAAAGGGAGAGATTCCACTTCATGTTGTCATGTTGTCAGGACAACCACGTGCCAATGTTGAAGGGTGGTGATGAGGATATTGTACCCAAACATCACTATCCTACAGTAAAGTCTTATTTTTACTTAAACTATCTTACAGTAAAGTATTATTGTTAGCTAAAATATCTTACAGTAAAATCTTATTGTTACCTAAACTATCCTACAGTAAAGTCTTATTGCTACCTAAACTAACTTAGAGTAAAGTATTATTGCTACCTAAACTATCTAACAGTAAAGTATGATTGTTACCTAAACTAACTTAGAGTAAAGTATTATTGCTACCTAAACTATCTAACAGTAAAATCTTATTGCTACTTAAACTATCCTACAGTAAAGTCTTATTGCTACCTAAACTAACTTAGAGTAAAGTATTATTGCTACCTAAACTAACTTAGAGTAAAGTATTATTGCTACCTAAACTAACTTAGAGTAAAGTATTATTGTTACCTAAACTATCTAACAGTAAAATCTTATTGCTACCTAAACTATCTTACAGTAAAGTATGATTGTTACCTAAACTAACTTAGAGTAAAGTATTATTGTTACCTAAACTATCTTACAGTAAAGTAT
>JAODLL010081543.1:0-15567 GCA_026546735.1 Forbesichthys agassizii | reverse complement strand
CTCTCTCTCTCTCTCTCTCTCTCTCTCTCTCTCTCTCTCTCTCTCTCTCTCTCTCTCTCACACACACACACACACAGGCGCACATGCGCGTGCCCTTAAACCAGATAATTCCCATTTTTCATACCAGCCCCGCAAGTACATTCTTTCACTGCCAGATTCTATGATTTGTCATGGGATCATGCTGAATTGTCGCCTGGTTAACCGTGATGGTGTTGTATAACAGCACAGAAAAGTGTATCAGGTTGATGCTCCCTGGAAACTTCTCTTGGATCGCATGGGAGCAATGCAGAGAGTCCCCGCTATTCAAAGCGCATGGAGACTTAAACCAATTTCACAGACTGTTCCCAAGCAGCATTGCTAATATAATAACTGCTAATCGGTGCTGAACAAGTCGTTAGCATGCTAGTGGGAGTTTTTATATGGAAGCCCCATTCCAAACAGTGCCACTGTTTTCTGCACCCCTTGCTCCCCTAGTTAAAGGTATAGTAAGTCTCAAAAACGCTTCTTAACTTCAAACTCAAACTCAAATCAAAACAAAAACACCTATCCATTCAATGCCTTCTAAGGTGCTCCATCAGAAGCACTGCCCCACACAATGGAAACCCATTGCGAATCCTAAGATGTTTAGCTTGTCTTATTATTTATGGAGCCAGGTGTAGAAGTATACTGGATCCCTTTATCAGCAAATATTTAGTGAATTTGGCAAAAAGGTGTACTCGCTTACACACGTTAGCTATACCTTTAACCCGAACAGTTCTGTCTTAAAATTATGTGCTGTTGGGCTCTGCAACCAGCATGCTATGATGCCTGCTCACTCATTGGTTGGTTGGTATTCTTGACCCCCCTAAAGGATGATTCACTCTACCATTAACACTTAGCCATATACCTTATTGGCCAAAATTAGCCCCAGCAACAGAAGCTCCCTTTGGGACCACAATCGATTCTGATTAATTTCAACACTAACACCTTCTTGTGCAAACTGGCACCAATTTAAAATAATGACAGAGAGGCTACATGGCTTTCCTTCGATTTAAGGGCTGCTTCACTGATCGACAAGCCATGTTGGATGATGTCATGGGCTGGATAGACTTATTAAAGAGAGCCCCAATAAGCCTCCCTGCTACAAGCATCACTGAGCTTTGAGCAAGATGCCTATAAAGAGTCAAACAAGCTGTGCTAATGACCGAATGCTGTATCTACTGTGTCTAATGTAACTGTCTGCTGAAACATAACCTGCACATAACCATTTCATTGGCTGGGATACATTGTTGATGACGTTTACAGTTTACATAATATTAGTTATGCACTTTGGTCCATTTTCTTTTCCTTTTTAATATAAGTTTATTTACGTTTATTTAAGTTTGCGATTTACAGGGTTGCATTAGCCTCTGCTTAGTTCATCAGAACTTGTTTTCACCTTTATAACACAGATCATTTCAAAATACGTTTATTCAAATCATTTCCTAATACATTTGCTCTGCTTGCAGGATACAACAACTAAAGTAAATAAACACAAAAAGTAAGAAAATGTGTTTGGTAGATTATTTATTTGTTGTAACAATACTTCTTGGCAATACATTATACAATTGGAAAGCCTGATTATATCCCTTTTTTAATGGTGCCACATTTGTAAGGAACATGCATTTGTGTGTGTTGTGCACATGAAAGATTTGCCAATCTGTGCTGACCATGCCAAACAGCTTTCTATTATTTGCGGTTGTCTCTTGTTTGGTGTTGTTTGGTGGATTAGATGATTGTAGTCTGAAGAAACAAGACATATTGGCAATATTAACAATGTATTTATTTAACCAACAGGAGCGTGTGGAAGACCCATACACAGCCACAACAGCCTCGCACCTCCTCCTCATGCTGCTCAATTGAAGGAAAATGTAGATATAAACTGTATCCCAGAAAAAAAAGATATTGAATTGACATCTAAATTGTACAGATGTTCAGAATAACTGGAGTCTCAAATCAGCAGTAAACAAAAACAAACACCTTCATCTAGATCACATAATCTTGTTTACATTTACGCAGCAGCCCATGTTTCCACTATCTCAGGAAAACCCAATGTGATAGACTGAGAGATACCCGTACTGCTAATCGTGGCACTACAGCCTGCAGTATTATTTAAGGAAAAACACTGCGCAACATTCCACCCTTTGCAGATGCCCAGCAGATGCCCAGAAATTATTGAACCTCAGATGACTGCATCTAAACGCCAAGTAGGCTAGGTGATAATCGAAGGGTTGTGGTGAAATTTGCACAAGGAATCGCTACATTTATCACTTTTGAATAATTCATAGAACTTCTCAGACAGAATAACTCGTTTTATACAATTTGTAACACATGTGCCCTTTAAGTGGTATTTCCTCGTCTGTTTTGACAGCAGGGTTCACTCAAGCTGGAATAATCACAGGTTCACTTCATCTGTCGCCTTGGTTGACTGGATACATTTATGTGGGCACAGTGAAGTTAGTGGACTGTTTTTATTTTAGTTGTTGTTCTTTTTTCGTTTGTACGAACCACAATTATTTCCATTATCAAAACCATGTGTGTGTCACGTGGATATGGTGTATTTGATTAACGGGAAACAGATACAGTATTTGTGCGTTTTGGGGGGAAAAGTGATAGATGATTAGGCTAAATAGTAGGCCTAACCCACATTAGAGGGCACTAAAATACATGTAGGCGGTAACATGTCGCCAAAGCCACAGCGTGTTAAATATAGGACGGTTTCATAATGGTATGACAAATAGACATTTCAAGTAAACACGTTTGTGAGGCTGCGTTGTAAAATAAAAATGTGTATGATACAGCACCCTCTGGTGGGGAAGCGATGCATCTGTGTGGTCGGGCTCGCCACACAGAGCAACACGTATACAAGTGCTAAATTAACTGCACCCTAAAATGTGTTTTTTGAGCTGCACACTAAGTAACTGGGTTCATATGTGATGCGGCACATCAATGTTGGTGTGTCTGACACATATGACAAAATAAATGTGACAAAATTCCCGTTTTTATAAAAATCTGCATTTTATGGTCAGAAAAAAGAACCACGTCATATCCGTCAAAATCAACCCAGGACCAGGCTTGTTTTCATCCGTACGATGACTTAGTACGCTCATATGTCATAAAATGCATGTTAATGGGGGTCCCCCTCTCAACCCCTCCCCTCCCCTCCCCTCACTCAGCTCCTTGAAGTATTTTTCAACATTGTAGTAGTGAGCTGTCAGGCTCAGCGCTGGGCTGCCGCACCGTTACACTTTAAATGCAGTCCATTTGCCGTATGTTGGTGGTGGGGGTACCAGGAACAAGACCTGTGTTAAGCTGCATCCTTTCCAGCAGGAGCCACAAACTCTTTTATTATGTATATATACACTTGTATGTAAACATATGGAGGGTAACTATACCTGTTGCCAGAATTCCATGTATTCAGCCAATCAGGAAGGCTATCCCTAATCTACAGTTTACCCTTTATGCTTGACCAGATCAGCAGATCCTGCCCAGTCTAACTAATCAGAGCCAGTCAGGTGATAGTGTTTATACAGCGACCCTGCTCTAGGCAACTGGCATTATGTTTTGTATATATAGAGCATACATTTCAGACTGCAGTTTGGTTGTTATTAAGAAGTCTGTGTGATATCAAATGAATCTCGGAGTTCAGAAATGCATAACTAGAGACTAAACCGACAGGAAACCGCTGTACTGCTCATTCTGAAGACGGAAGTGTCCACATCACTTCTATTCTGACGTTGGAGGGGAACCTGTATGCCGTATCGGCACATGCTTTCGGGTGATCATCCTGGACCTGCTGTTGGAATGGACTGTGGTGGCTAGAAGGAATTCCGTGGAGCATGTCAAGGCCTAGCTGGTTTTCCATCTCTCTCCCTCTTGTGTCTTTAGACACTCCGCCCAGGCGCAGAGGTGAACTAAGGACGCATGTTTAGTGTCCCTTCCTGTTCTTGTACATTTCATTCAAAAAGTGCCACAGGCCGTGTCGCTGAAGATATTTGAATAACAAAGATGTTCAATGGAAGCAGAAATATAACGCGTCTGGTCACTATTAGCACTCTGCAGTGGAGGCTGTCGTGGCAGCGCCCAGACAGATGAATCTACCATGCATGTCCTGAAACAAAGTCACTTTACCCCAAAACAGTTTGCTGCAGAAATACTTCAGATTGATGGTACTTGGGAATGAATGTGATATACTCAAAAGTCCCATTAACGTTCCCCCCGAGATAAATAATGGGCAATATGGTGAAATCCGTGTACCTCCCTGACTTGCATGGAGCGCTGGGTCGTTCTGGTCTGCATAAGGGGTGAAAACCCACCCCTTCCAAAAATCGAATGCAGAAGTGCATTCCGTTCTCTGCTGTTTGCTTTACTTGCACACACTGTGACGTGCTGTGTTTAATATTGACATGAAGAGAAATGGCAGAAAGCATTGAACTTCAACCAGTGTGTTTAAAAGAAGGGAATTCATTTCTTGATCAGGAAATGTGCTGACACATTCTGAATATACACATTGTATACAGTGATGAGTTGCACAATTCAGGGTTTTATCGAGGACCGTCATCATTCAAAGAAATCTGAATGCCTCTTTCATCATGTGATTTTTGGAACATGATTAAAAGATCCAGTAAATCTGATCTGGGATCTTCTTCTACAGCAGGGTTCCCCAATCCTGGTCCTAGAGGGCCGCTGTCCTGCATGTTTTAGATGTCTCCCTGCTCCAACAAACCTGATTCAAATGAATAGCTCATAACAACTCATTGATTAGAGTCAGGTGTGTTGAAGCAGGAAAACATATTTTTTTGTTGAAAGATTTAGAAAAAACTTTTTTTTTTTTTTTGTTATTAATTTTTTCTGAGAGCTGTGGAACAAATAAGTCTACATAAAGTATATAGTGTATATGTTTTTATTTTATTATATTATATTATTAGTTTTATTTGAACTGAACATATAGTTTAATAGACTATATTCATGTGTTGATCGTGCAGGTTTCAGGGACCTTCGTTCAAAGTAAATAACATGGTTCGGGGGGGTAATGAAACCAATATGATAAATGGAAATATGGAGAATGTTTATAAAATCACATACCAGTTTAATTGTAACAGTAATATCAATTACTATTGAAATGTAATAAATAAAATGATAGCATGTCGTATGTTTTAATGTAGATTGGGTTATAACCGTTATTATATAGTTATATGGTTCTAACCTTAGAGCCGGAGTAGAGCCGCTGCTCCTTTGCTTCGAAATGAGCCAGTTGAGGTTGTACGGGCATCTGGTGAGGATGTCCAGCTGGGAAGAGGCCTCGGGGAAGACCCAGGACTAGGTGGAGAGATTATATCTCCACACTGGCCTGGGAACGCCTCGGGATCCCCCAGTCAGAGCTGGTTAATGTGGCTCGGGAAAGAGAAGTTTGGGGTCCCCTTCTGGAGCTGCTGCCCCCGCGACCAGACTCAGGATAAGCGGATAAAAATGGGTGGATGAATGGATGGATGGATGGATGGATGGTTATAACCAACAGAACTGACTACTGCCCTCTTGTGGCCAAATATAGCTTGGTTCTTATGAGGTGGCCGCACTATTTTCTGTAGCTTGGAAGATGTGTCTTGAGGCAGAGTTACTCAATAAACAGCCATTTATGCCACAATGCTCTCTCTCTCTGTCTGCCGTATGGCGTTATTTAGCCTACAATCATGTAGGTATACAGGCCACCATAGTGCGTATGCGCCACTGCCACTGTCTATGAGCCTTAAATAGCCTATGTCTGCGTCATATGTATGTCCATGTATTTTTTACGTTTTTTAGCTTGTGTTGTCTAACACATGCTATTACAATTGGCACGATTACTTCATGATGTTTAGTATACGCTGTAATCTAGTCGTGCTCATTTCGATTTCGCCAGAAGGTGGTGCTCTTTCTACAAACCATATTCGACCATACATCGATAAGCCTACAGGTGGTGAATGTATTCAAATGCGCTTCGGCGTGTGTGTGTGTGTGTGTGTGTGTGTGTGTGTGTGTGTGTGTGATTGTGTTATTAAAGATGGGCATCATTGTTACATATATGGATGACTGGTGGTCGGTCTAGCCTAGCGAGACCATCCTGATCTCGCAAGCTTCAGTTTAATTTCGTGATAACTTGTGATATAATAATAATAATAATAATTCCTCTGGCACGTCAGGTTATGGTCGGTCGGCACAGGTGTTGAACCGAACACGGAGCAACGACCAGGGACGTATCTGCTGGAACTGTAGCGCTATGCGTATGTTGTGTCGGGCATGTCAGTGCAGGTAGGGGCTGCGGTATACCTGTTATGAGACACTCCCGGGCACCCCACCCACCCACCTTACTCAGTGCGGCTGCTATTTTCCCTCCTTGGGGCAACACATTTTTTGTCTTCCATATTTGTTAAGGCTTGTTGTTGTGTCTTGTTCAAGTCACAGCAGTTCTTTATGCTTTATATCCTACAATTGGGATGTAGATGTGTCAGTCCACACATTTACAATCATATTCTTACTGTTGCTGTTACTTACTACAGGCGAAACAGATGTGTTTGTGTTATGGATGTTGGCCTATCATGTGTGACAAATGAAGGCTTATTTAAATTATAACATTTTTAAATTATTCCAAACATAAAACATTATTTATTATGATTGTTGACATATTATTAAAATAAAACATGTAATATCTTGGCATGTCCAAATAGTGTAGGCTCTCTAATTCAGATATAATGCCTAGTAGAAAATGTATTATTTTTAGTAATTCAAGCTTCACAAAAATGTCACAATCAACAAAACAGCAAAAAAAAATTAACAAAAAAACAACAACAACAACAACAACAACAACAACAGTATCTCGTGTAAATACAAACTAGCATGTTATCAATGAGAAACGTAGCTCCTGGATACGACCTGACTTATTCTATAAACGGTTTCTGCTCCTATACATAATCCTTGCTCGGCTGGCTTGCAGGGTTAGAAGGTGGGTAGCGGGGAGGAGTCGTCTTTGAGCCTTTACTGGAGCACACGCAACAGAGAAAGGCTCCTCCAATCATGGCCAGGAGAGAAGCGCCCCAACCGACATACAGGGCCGCTCCAAACTCATATCTAATAATCAAACACAAGGGAAATGGTGTTAACGCTTCCATTAAGGTTTTGGTGAAGCAATCAGGTTTTAACTGTCAAAAGGACCTTATGGTCATTCGGTCTCAGTAACCTACCAGCCAGGCAACAAAACCGCACAGCTCGGTGTTAGCTACATAGCTAGCACTCCTAGCACAGTTAGAAGCTATAGTGCCAAGTTGCCAAAAAAACAGGCTTCAGACACATAAGACACACGCACGCACGCACGCACGCATACACACATACACATGCACATGTACGTGCACAGACACGCACACAAATCAGTGATAATAAAGATTCCCCTGTTCTTGGCGTAATCAGTAGGCCTACGTGCGTGACCCAGAACAGCATGATAATTCCATGACCTCACCTTGAATTTGTAGGAGTGAACGGGTTGTAGAAGTCCTGTGCAATCCTGTTGCCATACCAACAAGTGCCCACCAGCCCACACAGACCTGGGAGGAAGTTTCAAGTGTTATTACAGTATTATTGATATTATTGTTTTCTATTTTCCATCACATTCCACAGGTTTCAGCATCCCAGCATGGAGCAACACTACAACGTTAGGACATGCATTACAGTATATATTGTATTAAAGGCAGGGTCAGTCATTTACATTTTCGAGAACGCTTGCTAAACTTAAGCTCAAATGAAAACAATATTCCGCCGCGTCCTCACACCGAAATACACTGTGAAGAAAAGCGCAGTACTACGGCTTTGTTGTTGTGAGCGGTGTTCTCCACTTTGTTTATGTTAATAGTTACGGAGCCAGGGCTCTGTAGAAGTATCAAATTATTTTTTCAACACGCACAGAGAATGGTAAGCTAGCAAGGAAATATTTGGTGAAATTGACTAAATGTGTGGTTGCTTACAATTAGCGTGCAATAGCTTACTAGGGGTAAGTAAGTAGTAAGTCATTAGCAAGTAATTAGCAAGTCATTAGTAAATCATTAGTAAATCATTAGTAAGTCATTAGTAAGTCATTACAGTGGGTCCTGACCTGAGATGAGGAACAGGATCCCTCCAGTCAGAGCCACTTTGCTTTTCTGTTCCGGTGCATCAGAAAGACAGGTGGTGCACTTCATGCCCACGGCGGCCGCCATGACGGAGATGAAGCACATCACGATAGAGGCCAGCATGAAGCCCCGTGTGCCCTGCACGATGCCTACATGCATGGGAGAGGGTTCACCATTAGCCACGTTCTTTATAGGAGGTTGACATGTATCATGCTACATAACACTGAACAAATCTGGTCATTTATGGTCTGAGTGATAAAAAGTACAGAAAATGTATCGCAATCATAGTAATCAAACAATCATCAAACAAAACATTCTGAGTACGATAGACTGTAATTGATTAATATATATTTTATTTCTTTATTAGGATTACAAATTGACACAGAATGACCAGTGTTGGGCCAGTTACTCAGGAATTGCAATAAGTAACACATTTTTACTTACTATTCCTTCAAAAGTAATAATATTACTTTACTTATTACTGGGTAATAAAAGTAATTACCGGTAGTTATGTTACTCATTACATTACTTTCACAATCACTACACTGTCTCGCCCCTTTTGAAAAATGTCAACCTGTGTAGCCAGCTCATTTTATAATTGAATCCTCTTTATTGGAACATTAATGAACCTTAGGAGTCAACAATCAGCCAAGCTGAAAACATTGCAGCCTCTCAAACCAGATGATTGGACAGTTTGGTTCAATTAGCCTACCCTAAATTACCTAGGACCAAAAATATCGTTCTTGTAAAGCAGTAATGCAGCATTACTTGGATTAGTAATTGTAATATTATTACCATTTTGTAAATAGTTATTAGTTATACTAGTAGTTAATGGAAAAAGTAAAGATATTATAGTAACGTAACTAGTTACTGCCCAACACTGAGTATGATAAAGATCAGCAGTAGAGGACACTAGATTAGATGTAGGAAAGGAATGCCATTTACCTGACTTGTCCCTACATGCATATGGTCCTTTGTGACTCAGGGACAGAATACATTCTTCATGTTTGAAAATGTAAACTAACCTAAGAACCATGTTAGCTACCTGGACAACTAGATTATTGTTATTACAGTATACTGTACATTTTAGACAAGGGAAGGAAAATGATGTCTAGTTTTGGCCGTGGGTTTATTTATAGGACACATGTAGAAACTCCCTAAACGCAAATTGTTTTTATTTTTTAAGAACATATGCTTTTAAGCTTATCTCTGATTATTTGTATTTATGACCCTCTGAGCTAAGAAAATAAATCAACTGTTTAGAATTGACTATTTTTTAGATAATTAAACCTATTAAAAATGTTAAAAAAATCAATATTACCTGGCAGTTGGAGGAGTGAATCGTACACTTTGCACTGAACTTGACCTGTGCTCTGTGCCACACAGGACTTCCATAGCCCCTCGTACATGGACTGTGCCGTGATAATGTTGTCTCCTGCGTAGGAATTAGCTTTCCACTCTGCCATGATGGTGGACACTATCAACCCAATGAAACCTAGAAACCCCAGACTAAAGCCAAGGATCTGAATACCTGTGTTGGCCATTTTTCACAGGTAAGGTAATGCAGACAAATAAAAGAAAAAGAAAAAAAATGTCCCAGTTGATCTAGTTCAAAATATTCCAGGGTGTGGTTCTAGAGGCCGGTAAATCAGGAGTGACCCTTGGAGATGTTGCCTAAATGTGCATCTTCTAGGATTTAGCCCACACCTGGATGGCAACCCTGGAATTCCACCTCCTCTATTTGCGGTTAGTGAGGGATTGTCTGCCACCTAGTGGAACATTAGTCACCCAGTTATCCCTGTCTGCAGCGTACGTGCATACGTGAATGTTCTATGAAGGAACCAGTGCTCAAATAGAATGACGTGAGCATGCAATGAGAACCCTGCATGTAACATAAACAATAAATGTATATTTTCACCCTTCAGACCCAGTCAGATTTACATTTGCGAACTCAAGGTATATTTAATCTCCTCAGCCTATAAATATAAACAAATGAAACATTTAAATGTCTTACATATTCAACAATTCCAAATTTATTTGTATTATTTCATTTCATTTTTTTATTACAAATCTTGAGAATTGCCACATTTGGGGAGAGGAAATTATTTCCATAAAATGCTCATAATGTATAATGAAAATTAATATTTCACTGTGATATTGTGATCGTATTTTACTATGAATGCTTTAAGATATGGTGTAAAGTGGATGGCCAATGCTGTGGTAAAATAGAATATAAATGAAATGCTAGAAAAAAAAGTGCCTAATTTAGACCAGTTCAGTAGCGCAGTTGTTCATGTGACTTCTGGGCTGCTATATCTTATAAGAGTCCTGAGCATAAAAGTATTTTAAAGTTGTATAAAAACATATGTACGCCAAACAGTACATATTGTGTGTTGCTGCAGAATGATTTGCTGAGTCGCAGCACATAGATTACATTTAGGAAAGAACTGATTTGTTACCTGACGATAATATGTCAGGAACCGGCCAATGAGCAAAGGGTTTTTGTTGCCTAATTTCAAGCTTGTTGTCATTTGCACTCTGGCTTTAAGATCAACCACTGTGGAATGATTTCAGTGCAACAAAGGGGTATGCTCGCTTCTGCTATATTTTAATGTTATTTGTTAATTGGAAATGTGTGACGAAAATGTTTTACAAAAATACAAATGTGAACATACTGTACTAAATGTATTAGTGTTTAGATGGCTGCTATTTAGTGTCATAGTTGACACCATTTTGACTCAAAAAAGTAGTTAGTTAGTTAGATAGTTTTATCAAAAAAGCAAATAAAAGTTTTTTCTATAAATATGATCAGCAAGGCAAAATATGTGCCATAAAGAACGTATTGCACTAATGCTAGTGTTATATTCAATGCCAATGTCTTCACAGTAAGAATGGGCAGAGGAACTAGACTCACAGCCTATATGCTATTTCTTCTCTGTTGCCAAGACGACGCAGAATCACAAGCACCTTGCCCAGAAAGATGCCAGTGCTTCACTGGCATCCAGGTACTCTGCTCTGATCTACACATGACGTCGCTGCCCAAGATCCCCTCCACGCAGATCACAGAGTTAATTGTCATGACGTCGTCGTTGCCGTACTTGTTCTCCAACATCTACCAAGAGAGCCCGCAACTCACCAAGCTCATCTTGATAAACAATGCACTGCAGGATGTACACGCCAAGGCCCTTGACAACCTGACTGAGGTTGAGGAGCTAGAGATCAGCGGTAACCCCGCTTTACAGCAGTTGTTCATGGGAACCTTTTCAAACCAGGGCAACCTCACCAAACTGCTGCTCAACTTTAACCGCATTAAAACGGTTCTTCCAGGCATGTTTGACCCTCTCGTGAAGCTGGAAACCCTGCAAATGAAGGGTAATGTCATATCACACCTGCCCTCACAGCTTTTTAAAAATCTCCACAACCTCACAGTTCTGGACTTGTCCCAAAATAAGCTTGAACATTTAGAAAGGGAAAGTTTCATTGGCCTGGATAAGCTTGAGATGCTCAAACTTAGCTACAACCTCATTAGCAATCTTTCTTCGGACACTTTCCACAACGTCTCTCAATTGACAGAGCTCAACCTTGAGAGCAACAAGATATCTGACCTCCCTCGCAACATATTTGCCGTACTGACGAAACTGGAGGTGCTCAACCTACAGGGAAACTTGCTCTCCAACCTCAGCATGGGATTGTTTGGAGGGGTTTCCTCAAGATTGAAAAAGCTTATCCTCAAAGACAACAGGCTGAAGGAGCTACTCTCTCACGCATTCAGAGGCCTGAACTCTCTCACCCACCTCTCACTGTCGGGCAACCAGCTCTCTAAGCTTCCTGTGGCTCTTTTCCAGAATCTCACAGGCCTGCTGTCTCTGGACCTCTCTGATAACCGGCTCACCTTGCTGCCAGGGAAGATCTTCATCGACCTGGGTTTCTTAGAGGTGGTGGATTTGCGCAACAACAACCTCACGGAGGTGGACGCCGAGCTTTTCAAGTCCCAACTGTTGCTCCAGCAGCTCTTCCTGTCCGACAACCAACTGCAGACTCTTCCCCCTGGTTTGCTTGAGCCCTTCATCTTCCCACCCGTAGTAACACTGCATGGCAACCCGTGGCAATGTGACTGCCACATGTGGTACCTCCATGACCTGGTGCTAAAACAAAGCGTGTATGTAAGTATGCTGGACAAGGTGTTCTGCAAGGGCCCCGGACCTTTGTCAAGACAAATACTGACCTCCGTCCACAAGGAGCAGCTAGTGTGTCTCGTGGCTGAACAACTGCTGCCGGAGCGGGGCAGCTGTGTCGTGCAACACACGGGCGACTCCATGCTTATCACGTGCAGAGGGAGCAAGTGGCCTCCACCTACGGTGAACATAGCGTTCCAAATGGATGACGGCACCGTCTACGAGCACACTGTGAAAAGTAATCGGTCAGAACATTTACAATGCAGCAATGATAAGGGTCAACACCGTGATACTAAGCGAGATTGACTCGATACAATAGGTTTTGCTTTATAGTGTAGATGATATTTTGTGTATTGAACTTTGGCATGTGGCTTGTCAATATTTCAAACAAACACCATTCTGTGTTCCTGAGTACAGCAACAAGATAAGAAGGGGTGGATGAACTTTTTCCCGTAGGCGCGTTAACCTTACCCTGACCTGTTTAAAAGACCACATGGTGCTGGACCCAACTGTAATGTATTGATTATTTACTGACAAGATTAGCTGCAATGTGTGCAATGTCCAGTAGATGTCTCCTGCTCCCTTGCCTGATTGCGTTGTAGTGCCGCCTGAATCCAATCCAACATGTCTGCACAAGTTTTTATTCATTTTATTTCAGGCTCGGTTTATATAAAAAAATGTTTTTATTATTTCTATCAACATGTTATCTTTTACCACATAAATACAAACAGTGACATTGAAATTAAATCATGGTCAAATAGTGAGCTATAACAAGCTATAATTCAACTGACGAGGGCAGGCAAGTCATTTGACCACCCCGCTGCCCCTGAATACGGAGTAGGGTGATAGAGGGAGTAGAGAGGAGGGACAGTCAGACACAAGGCACACAGATGGCAACACCTTGATTACGGCACTCTGACCCCAAAGTTTATAAGGGTCAGAGGTTACGGGGTCGATTGGCCCGTGCTGAATGACATCACATTTCACATTACTGAAAGTAGTGGTTGTCTTGCTTCCAAGGATTGAAGGGCCGCCTCAAGCAGAGGTAATCCTCACTTGACCAAAAACAAAAGGAATTAGCAGAACATTTTTTAAGTGTGTGTGGGGGGGTTGCAGAGCATGGGGCTAACGAGCATGTTCACATATGGTGGTGGCCCGTTATATCTTAATCTTTGGTTTACGGAGCACGATGGATCTATTTGTGTGTGAAGAAACCTCATTTGATTAAAAATAAGAAATGTCACCATAATGAAAAAACTGTATGTTTGTTGTTGTTTGTTAAAGTCTTTTTTGTTTTATTTCAAGGAAAATACAGAAATGTGTGTAGTAAATTGTCTGTCAAATAAAACAATCAACTGCAAAATGATGGTTTGCAAAATAAAAAAAGATTTACAGCGTAGCTTTAGTTTCAATGTTCAATGGACTGAACTGAAGCGGTAAATAAGGAGGATTTGTGATTGGGATCAACATGGCTGATCAAGCATGTACTGAATGTTGTGTGGCATGGCCAGAAAAACAGTATAATGGAGTTGTAGTCCCTAATGTTTGAAACCTAGTATTGAGATATCCATCTCCTTGTAAAGTATCTACAGTAATGTAAATTCTAGATGCTTAACTGAAGCCTATGAAATCTCCTGTCCTAAAAGCTATCTTTGTCCCTGTCCTTAAAGGCAGGGTCAGTCATTCTTGCTTACTTTAAGCTCAATCAAAACAGTATCTCCCCGCGTTCATCCGCGATGCCGTCACACACGTCGAAATGCACTGTGAAGCAAAGCATAGTGCTACGGCTTTGTCGATGAAAGCGCTGTTCGTCATTCTGTTTTTGTTACTATTTACGGAGCCAGGGCTGTGTAGAAGTCCCAGAGAGCGCACAGAGAACATTAAGCCAGCAAAATGTGATTTCACAAATTGTATATTAGCTTACAATAACTTTTCCTTTAAAGCAATTAATCAAAATCTGTGCATCCAAAACGTGTCCACATTTGTCCACATTTGCCCAGACAGCCATCACTGCCAATTACTACCATGCACCAGCAGAACATGAACAGCTCATGTGAGCAGTTATACAACACAGCTCTTAACCTTCTAGTCAGATCTCAGATCGAAGTCCTGCTTAGTAGTGGGGGTCCCCTGCCCCCCCCCTGCCCCCCCCTGCCCCCCCCCTGCCCCCCTGCCCCCACCACACCGCAGGCCTTCTTCTTCAGCTGAGGCTGGAGAGCCACAGAGGCGATGAGACATTATCTGGTACGGCACACAATGTCTAACCCACACAATGAATCCAAGGGTGTAGAGGGCGGTGTGTGTGCGTGCGTGCGTGCATGTGCCCCCGTGTGCATATGTGTGAGTGTGTGTCTGTGCACACGTGTGTACGTGTGTGTGTGTGTGTGCACAAGTGTGCATGCGTGCGTGTGTGTGTGTGTGTGTGTGTGTGTGCGAGGGTGGTTCCCAGCGTTTAGGACCAGGCCAGTGAGAACTGAGTTGCAAGGGCAGAGTGCAGGGGACAAGGGTCAAGGGTCACCTGAGACGTGATGCTTGTGAGATAGCGAGCCTTCACTGAAGACCCTATCTCACAAATGTTAATCAACACACAGAAGAGTTATCATGATTATTATTATAGCTGTATTTTTTTTAAATGGCTGCCAGCTTACAGTATTTTCATTTGGTTTAAAAAAAATATGCAAAATAAAAAAACTATACACATTAGAAAAGTATACACTTTAAACAAAATACTAAATATTTGTTAATATCCTTAACCTGGCTAATGGTTTCTCTGGAATTACCCTACTCACTACTCGTTACTCGTTACAAATGTAACAGACATAATATTTTAAACAAAGCAGTAAAGTAAACAACAATTTTCTATGTATAAATATAGTGGATTAATGGCGTCCTCTGTGTGTGTTGTAATGTAATCCCAGCTCCCTCAGCTCCCAGTGCATTGTGTTCAGTCCATAGCCACTTGTGCATATGTGTGTGGCCTACGAAGCATTTAGTTTGGTCTGAGACGCTGGTGCTCTAGTATGACATCTAGTGGCAGAAAGTCATATAGCATTTTAAATGGTGCTGTATCTGATTGCTGTTGATTGATTTATCTGGGGTATGTTGGTGTGTAGGTTCGTTCTGTCAATGTCTTCGGGGTTCCATTCTCTAACTGAGGTTGAAGTGGCTGGGGAGCGGGTCTGGGGTCCCTGGTGGTTTGTTTTGGGGATGGTGGGAATGGGACTCCCGATGTTTGTTTG
>JAODLL010081532.1:2380-15568 GCA_026546735.1 Forbesichthys agassizii | reverse complement strand
TGTTTTTTTTTAGAAAGAGTATTTGAATACTCGTTCGGAAATACCATCAAGTATTCGAAACCTGTAAAATGGTATTCAGGACAGCCCTAAAATCCATAACATTTTTTTTAAGTAGGCAGAAATACTGTTTTACACTAACACCTAAAACAAACTCACCTGTTGTTCACAGCGCTTGCATGACATATTGCTGGTCAAGCGACCGTGAAAAGGATGTTGAACTTTCCAGGAGCTTGGTATTGGGTGAACAGGGGCTATAATGGACAAAGCCTCACATTTCTGTAGAAGTTGATATTTCTCTTTGTCATAGCATCCCATCCTCCTGCCTCCTTACCTCGACTTCTGCAAATCATAGTCTTCTCATCTTCTTCAGGAAGGCTCTGAGGTAAAAATATACAAACAAACAATAATTAGAAGCACATCAGCAAATAGTTTGTCTACATAATTTGAATTAAGAGAAAAAAACGTCTTCACTGTTTTCAGAGAACACAGTATCCCAAGTTAAAGGCATACTTGCCTCCAAGGACTGCATGTCGAATAAGTGAGTGACTTTAGGTTGCCGATCCCTCTCCTCATCCAAAGAGGATGTCAGGACATGAAACAGCTCATGGGCATCCTGAGATGGGATGAGACAGACAGATACAAAGCTCTAAAACAGGATAACACATGGCGAGAACAGTTTTGGTGAGACCCTCTTGATCGCCACAGCTCACTGTCATTTTAGTCAGTCCGAAAATGTTGCTATTTTACCGTTATCTGTGCGTGTTGAAAAAAAGATGATACTTATTCACAGCCCTGGCTCCATAAATAGAAACATAAACAAAGTGGCGAACACCGCTGACAATAACAAAGCTTTGCTTCACAGTGTGTTTCGATTTGTGGGGCGGCACCGCGGAGGAATATTGTTTTGATTTGAGCTCGAATTTAGTAAGCGTTCTCGAAAATTCCTGGCCTTGCATTTAAATGGACACAATGTTTCTCTAGATGGGAACATTTTATTGACGATTAGTAGACTACACGTACCAGACAAAAAAATACTGTATATGGAAGCACACATGTTCAGGATGGTCTCACAAGGCTACAGTAGTAGAATATAAACATTCTTTAGTATTATAACCTACCTGTTCTTCACACAAACTAATGTGCCACCTGTACAGTCTGATAACCTCCAACAGGCATCCAGCATCAATAACATCTTCAACCCCAAGGTCATCCGTAGACAAGGCTGTCAACAGTGAATACGGTCCGTGTTACATTATGTATTAACATTATATGGTCTCAACTAGATCCTGTCAAAACTGGCTTTACAAACCTTTAAGGATTCGAAGGAGGGTCCTAGAAAGCTGCTTATTTTTGCATGGCCGGTCCTCAGATGCACTTGAAAAAGTCTCCAGCCATGTGACAAAAGAAGGACACGCTGCCAGGCCTTGAAGCAAAGAATTGAGGAAGCAGGTGTTGCCTAAATTCAACAGACCTGGAACCATACCTGTGTGGGGAAGAAGTCTTTAAGGATCCCATCTTTGCAACCATGTGGAAATAAATGACTATAACAATATACCATAACTATGTAGGCCAGTTATGGTATTGAGAATAATTCATACCTCTCTTCCTCTTCTTTCGCTCTGTAACTGGACCCCACACAACATACATGCCAGCTGCCAAGGCTGCAGCTATCCCACCAATGACTGCCCAGTTTCTCATGATCTTACTTCTGACAATGGGATGCATACAAACAATATTTGGATGAGCAACCTTTCAAAGAAGATCTAACATTCATTGTCTTGGACCGCAAGACCTTGTGCCTTCATTGTGTCAATACAGATGCAAATATTGCAGTTACCGAGCCAGGTTACATGGACTGCACTACAGCTAGCACCTACAACACATTCTGTGTCGTCATGCATTCTTATTTAAAGGTGAAGACAGCGATGCTGGGGAAAGACCTTTGATATTTGAGTGCCCCCCCTCTCAATTAGGTCAGGCATGGCCATTGCTGTGATAGTGTTGTGTGGTACATAATGCATCGCTTTGTTTATATTCCAATTTACAGAGCCAGGACTGTGTAGAAACACACATAACAAACGGCTGCCAAACCTTGAACATATACACCTAGAAATGAGGAAATCACAATCAAGCTAATAATAATAATCAGGTTTATTTAAAGTCCTCTGCGGTCTCAGTAAGACCATGCATAGAGCGTACGCATATGCAACAAATACTGTTCAATTGACAGTGGGAGTTTAACGGAGATAGAATATGAGTTGTGTACAACAGTGATGTCGCATCAAATCAAACACAAAGTCCTGGCTTTTATGGGAAGGGGTGGTAGAAAGTTTGTGTTTTGGATCCTGTGGTACCATAAAGCACAAATAATCTTATTAGTAATTTTTTACAATTCTTTCAATTTTTTCAATTCAAACAATTTATCACAGCCAATCGCTACTAATCGATCAGTATAACCAGCAAGCTATAAATTACGATAACGAATACCGGTACAGGTAGCTAACAATAGCAATATGACAAACATTCCAACTTAACGCTGGCATATTACATTTCTATCCATAATGGTATATCGTATACCGTAGTGTCGAAATGCCACATTAAAAACACGCAGTAGACTAATGTCGTATTACAATAAGTTTGCTGTGTGTGAAAAAATACAACTGTTTACAGACTCAGACTGAGTACGACCATTGTAATTATTATTCATACTTTTAAATACACTTTGGATAAAGACGGTTTACTTGATGTTTTTCAATAGCATTTACCTGACCATGGGCACAGTGCCGATAAACTCTTGAACAAGCTTTTCAGAGATTTCAGGTTTGCACCTTAGCATTTTCTTCACATGGCCGGAACTACGTATTATCAGACGTGTTTCAGGGGGAGTACTCACGCAAACGTGCTGGTTTGGTTTGGCTGAGCTGAGTTCGTGCGCTCGGTCAACAAAGTGTGTTGCACAATTGCTTTTTTCATGGCCATGCCCATGCCTATGACTACTCTAGTGCATGTTTCATATACGATGGATTTTACAATTAAATTGATAGTAGGCCTACTGTACATTTACCAGGTGGCTGTGTTTAGCAGTTTTGTCCATAGAAATATGTATATTGGTGCCGATTATTACTGAGGTAAAGCCTCAAATAAACCCATGCCACAAATTGTAATTTATTTTCTTGAAAAACTTGATTTGTTCAGTTTTTCATAGGCTTTAATAATAATGTGAAACTTGTAACACACGCCACACACATTACCCTAAGTGAAACAAAATTGTCAGGACAAGACATATATAGATAATTCAATATGCAGATCAATTATTCAATCCAATCTGTAAATCCGTAATCATTATTTCAGTGTCAGCGGTTGAAACAAAAATAAATAAATGCATTGCAATAAATATGGCTACAGAAATTGCCCGTATTGAAGCGAACATTGTTAAAGGTACGTTTCTTGGTTTAGATGTGGGCGCAGGACCACAAATCACCCCCAGCAGAGGAGTGCTGTACGGTCTGGGAAGTAGAGTATGGCCTAGCGTTCTGCTGTTTCAAACACAGGTTCTGGATAAGAGTTTGCCATTATTTCGTCATTCAAGAAACCCTTTGCTGAGCCTATCCACATTCTCCATTCTGTGACGCGTTCACAGAACCTCATTGGCTGTCAGCTAACATCCAGAACAGGTCACTCGCCTTGGTCCTGAAATCTCTGCTCATTGTTAGAATGTAATAGCGATGAGGCAAAACGGAGCCCCAGCCACTACATACCAAAATGGACGATGATTTGTTCCAATTGAGACAACTCCCGTGAGTAATGCTCTTCAAATTAAATTTGTATTATTTTAATTCAGTAGCCTACCGTGTAGCAACCGATTATTTAGCCGAGACCGACACATCTCCTTGTAGCGATGTATGACAGAGCTGCATTTTGGTGGAATCACTGGAGCAAATTATTATTATTATTTAAACATTATAACGCTGGTTGTTTTATTACCCGGTACAGCACTAACAAAAATATTTCCCTATAGGATATCATGCCTTGTCTTGGTGAGCACTGACGATGCAATTTGTTTACAGCACAGTTTACCCTTCTGATAGGGGGCAAGTTAGTTTCGAGTAGGCTACTGTAGCCTATCATACAATTACACAGTTTCATATAATTTCATGCTGTTTTGACCTACCTATCTAAGCTACAATTTATGTAAGTTACCTAATTGATATTACGAACAATCTATTGCCTCATTTAAATTAAGATATAACATATGCTAAAATAACATTAAATAACATATTTTTGTCTTTAAATGACATGTATAGGCATTGCCAGTATGTAGTATACCGCCTAGTTTTAGAGATCTTAATGGTTATCTGCAGGTGATACTTTGCATTGCAAGTATCTAATTACCACAATTAAGACATCACTGGCACTCTTGAGTTCCTACCATATGATTAATCCTCAATACACTATGTATAATCAGAGTGGTGGAGGTTTTTTAGAAAGCATGGTGTCTGAATTTAGTTGCATGTTTGTCGAGGGGTAAATTGCAATGCTTGAAACTATCAATTGGCTTGACATAATGCATGATAGAGAAATATAACCAGCCATGCTAAAACATAGCACAGTTCACAGCTCATATCACCTAGGCAACAACCTCCAACTCTCATTTTACTGAACCATGCTGTGTATGAAACTTCCAGCAATGCTTTGAGTAGCTCTGTAAATTGTAAGCATTAACATTCTCCTGGGATTCTTGTTTTCAGTGTTGTCAAGTTCCGTCGCACAGGTGAGAGCACGCGTTCTGAGGATGACATTGAACATTGGGAGCAAGCCGTCCGCATCGCTGCACAGCAGAGTGGCGTGGAGGCGGTGGTATTTGCAGATGGAGCACCGGTTCCCAGGGAGTTTGCTAATCCAACTGATGGTATTGTCACAGGACTCATTCACGCTCACACATATCGTCTCCGCGTGCAAAGTGTAGCTGCATTCTTACATCAAGTAAACTTTCAGCATTTATAACTGAGCGTGACCTTCATATTTGTTCCAGACACATTCATGGTGGAGGATGCTGTGGAGGCCATAGGCTTTGGAACCTTTCAATGGAAACTCTCAATCCTTACTGGTTTGTCTTGGGTGAGAAGCCCTCTCTCAAGGAAAAGGCAAATGTCAGTGCAAATATTGTGTCTGCAGAGAGAACGAATCTTTGCACAACTAACAAAGAATGTCCTTTGTTCAGATGGCTGATGCTATGGAGATGATGATCCTTAGCATCTTGGCTCCTCAGCTTCACTGTGAATGGAAATTGCCAAGCTTGGAAGTAGCACTGCTTACCTCGGTAATAATGGCTTCTATATGTCTATAAAACTCATATTAGTACTGCTAATGGTTATTGTAGAAAGGGATTAAGGGCATTTAAATTTTGTGTGAACATCTCTTCATTTAGCAAGCCATTTCAATGTGATGCTTGCATGTATGCATGTATGTATTGCAATATTTACAATATACACAATGACTATCAATACCCTCAAACCAAAGTGAAACTAAAAGGAAATGTATTGACATACTACCACAATGTGTCAACATTATATCATCATGCAAGGTGTACAGATATTGTAGTATCATTATATTAATTTTAATATCTTTCAATAATCCAGGCAGTGTTTATTGGAATGATGATCAGCTCTTCACTTTGGGGAAACATGTCTGACAAGTATGGCAGAAAAACGGTAAGATCTCAGATTGACACAGAAATGCTTTAGAGAAGACGATGCTATGCTTAAATAAAATCAATACACATTGCATTCTGAAATTCATATTACTATTATACATTTATAATAAATAACACTTATTTATTAAAAAATACTTAACGATATTATAAATGTTCACGAAAAGGCATTGCACACTATTGGCCCTAAGCATCTACATTCACCTTCAATTGGATTTCATATGATTTTTATTTAGGTTTTACATACCTAAACACATAGCCTGGTGAGATCAGGATGCTCACAAGGTTACTAAATACCTAGGGTAAACATATTGATCACAACGATATATTTAGCAGTCTTTTATAATTTGACTGTCTGCATGCAGGGTCTCAAGATGAGTGTGCTCTGGACTATGTTTTTTGGCCTAATGAGTGCATTTGCACCTGTGTATGGCTGGATTCTCTTCCTCCGTGCGCTGGTGGGCTTTGGCATCGGAGGAGCGCCGCAGTCGTAAGTCTCCTCTCACCTGACTTTGAAATGCACCGAGTTACAGTAGGATTGACACTAATGTGTTTCTCCTTCTAAGGGTGACACTGTATGCCGAATTTCTGCCTATGCGGTCCCGAGCCACATGCATACTGCTAATAGAGGTACAACTTAACTTTTATCCACAAGCGTGTTTTTCTTGTTTTATAGCAAAGAAATTGCAGTATATTATATATTTGCGGAGATAAATGCTGTTAATTAAAGACAGGGTTAGTCATTCTCGAGAATGCTTTCTAACTTTGGGCTCAAATCAAAACAAACTCCCTCAGAAGCTCCGCCCCATACATTGAAATGCATTGTGAAACCAAGTGGCATTATTGTTGTGAGCGGAGCTCGTCACTTTGTTTACAATCCTATTTACGGAGACAGGGCTGTAGAAGTACCGCATTCTTTTTTCAACACGCACAGAGAACAATAAGATAGAGAAATACAAGGAGATATTTGGTGAATTTGACAAAATGTGCATTAGCTTACAAATAGCTGACTACACCTTTAACTGCAGATATTCTGGGCACTGGGAACAGTGTTTGAGGTGCTGTTAGCAATACTGGTGATGCCTACTCTTGGTTGGCGTTGGCTGCTTGCGCTTTCCACTATACCACTCTTCATCTTTGCCATCCTGAGTTTTGTGAGTATGTTTTTAGTAGTTCCAAGTGATCTTAAAGGCATAGTGTGAATGATCTAATATCATTATGAATGCAGTAAAACTTGACAGGGTATTTCCATGTAGTGTTGTTTACATGCATAACTTTCACAGCAGCAATGAACCTTTGATGTTTAAATGTTTCTGGGAGACAGTGGCTTCCGGAGAGTGCTCGATATGACGTGTTGACGGGGAACCAGGAAAAGGCTTTAGCCACCCTAAAGCGCATTGCTACAGAGAATGGAGCACCAATGCCCTTGGGAAAACTCATTGCTGCCCGCCAGGTAAGGTCTCTCTCTATCAAAGATCAGATCATTGGTTCCCAATATAGAGGCTGGGACCTTTATGGGGTCCATAAAGGTTCAAGGCTTTGGAAGTTTGTGACCTGCGCACTATAAACCACTTTTAGGGGGGTGTCATGGGTTAAATGCGTTATATTTCGTACAATCCTCAAGTGATGTACCCCATATTGTTTCTAATAATATCACCCAGATTGTTTCTACTGCTACTTTATCATAATCTGGTTTCTATTGTAAATGTCTCTCTTTAAATTAGGAGGATCGTGGGAAGTTTAAAGACTTGTTTTCATCTCAGTTTCGCTGGACTACAGTTCTACTGTGGTTTATTTGGTAATGTTAAAATGCAGTCACTTACGTTAAATCATTTTAATATTCAAAAAACAATAATATAATTATTATTTATTCAGGTTCGCTAATGCCTTCTCCTACTATGGCTTGGTGCTGTTGACAACAGAGTTGTTCCAGGAGGGAGGTGCTTGTGGAGGTGAGTCACTGCTCCTGTGATCAGAAGTCCTCACACAAAAATACTATTAAGGACACACACTTTGATATGCAGAGAACATTACAGAGTACAATAGAGAAGTTTTTCCTTGCCCGGGGGGAGGATCAGGTTAAGGGGGTGTTGTTTGTTTCCATGTGAAATGTAGGTTGTAAAGCCCTTTGAGACTGCAATGTGATTAAGGGCTATATAAATAAAATTGACTTGACTTGAATAGAGAATATAATGGAATGGGTTAAATCATGAAAATGTGAAACACCCAGAATTCTGCTAAAAATGCCAATAAAAATGTCATTTGTTTATGCATCTAAGAAACCATGCAGTAGCCTTAAACACTGATGTCTATAGTGTCATAACTCCCTCTAGTGTCCAAGGATAGTAAAGCAGAGCCACGATGCAGCCTGGAGTGTAAATACCTGAACTCTGACGACTATAAGGACCTTTTGTGGACCACGCTGTCCGAATTCCCAGGTATACACCAGTGGCCTCTCCACCTGTGATGATATGTGTGTCACACTGCATTCTGGGAAATATCACTGATTAGGTTCCCATTGAGCAGGACTGCTGGTGACACTGTGGGCCATCGACCGCCTCGGTCGGAGGAAGACCATGGCTTTGTGCTTCTTTGTCTTCTCTCTGTGCCTTATTCCGCTCTATGCTTGTGTCGGGAGGTAAAGTGTGTCAGTGAGACAGAATGCATCAAGGCAACATCTACAGCGTAGGTCCGCAAACCAGGCTTTAAAATGATGTGGTTCTCTCATTTACAGGACGTCGATGACTGTGTTGATATTCATTGCCAGGGCATTCATTGCAGGAGGATTTCAGGCGGCCTATGTCTACACTCCAGAGGTCAGAGCATTATGCAATACACTTATCCATTTAGCTTGTTCTGCAGTTAAATTTTAGCCTGCATAACCAGACCCAAAAATCACTTTGTGAACAGGGTTCATAGGGGATTGTTTCCAGTCATTTCATCCTAATTGCTTAGGTTCATTTTGACACTGTTGGAGCAGCTAACCAATCATTGGTTAGCATTGCTGAGCTTCAACCAATCAGCATTGTTGCTTGCTTCATCTTGCTCACACTCCACTAGAATCTTAGCGAACAATTATGCTGAGAGAAGGAGTCGGGCAGAACAAGGCTATTTTAATCTATCTCATTAAACCAATGGCTGATTTCAATATTTTGCAAAACAACTCTGCAGGTGTACCCAACAGCAAACAGAGCGTTAGGTCTGGGAACCAGTAGTGGAATGGCCAGAGTCGGTGCCCTCATCACACCATTTGTGGCCCAGGTAGGTTCGTTAGCAATCACAACTCATTCCCATTGAACCCATTGAACAGTAAACGCCCACTCCACACTGCAGGTGATGCTGGAGTCTTCTGTATACCTGACTCTATCCGTGTACTCCTGTTGTTGCCTACTGGCGGCCATCGCTTCCTGCGCTCTACCGATTGAGACCACTGGGCGGGGCCTGCAGGAGTCCAGCCACCGTGAATGGGGCCAGGAGATGATGGGTCGCGCACACAGTCCTGGCGGGATCCCTCATTCCGGCTCCGGATCCCAGAATTGAGAAGCAGACGAAGATGCAGAGATGACTAGAGTGACAACAAGGGCCAATGGAGGTAGAAGGCTAGCTAGCCTTTCTGGACCATCTCAAGTCACACCATAAGACTGTACAGTAGGCTTCACAGGGGCATTAGAAAGCCTCCCAGCCCAGTGATTATGAAGAATGTGCCACTATAGTTTTCAACCACCATCACTGTCATGATTTCACCAATTAAATTAAAGGAGATTAATGGACTTGGCCAAAACAATGTAAAATGAATAGCGGCAGATGTGAGAGTTCAAATACATAAAGCATATCTGAAATCTGCTTTCATATTGTGAGAATAATTGTGTTTTGCTCTAAAGAGGACACAGCTTCAGTCAAACTATTTTGTATTAAAAAAGCCTTAACATAATGGTCCTATACGTCCTACCTGTGACCTTATAAAACAGTTTATTTGAATATCATGTTAGAGGTAATTGAACAAAAAGGATCATTATCTTACACAATAATTGCCTATAATAATGAACTAATTGCAACTAGTCAACTCAATAAAAAAACTGTAAAAAAAACAAAAAAAAACGTTATTGGATATTTTATTCTGAAATTCAGTAGTTTCACATCATTAGACTGTGAACTTACTGAGCCAACCAACTGCTAGCGAATAGCTACCTCAGTAAAGACAGTACGTCGGAAGATAGAGATTCCATAAATCGTTTGTGTTAATTTTGTTAAATGATATTGTAATTTACGTCAAAGTAACTACCGTTTACAGTCAAGGTACAGTACAGTAAAGAAACACAAGTTATATAGCAACATTTATTTATCGGTATGTTATAATATGGAAGCAAAAAACACATTTTGGTATAGTTTCAGAGAGCATTTAATTGGGGGAAAATACTCTATTTAACATTTCACCATCCAAATTACTTGCCAGTGATTATACTGTACATTGGTTACACATACAATGCAGCATATTTCTGTTTTGTTTTCTGTTTTACACTTATATGACAACGGCATAAACATTCATAATTGTCATAATTATTCATACTATTTGCAAAGTAAAATGTATTTCTGTACCTTATGTGTTAATACACGGTTTGTATGTTGTCCTTGCTTTTGTTTGGATGAACGGTGATGTGGGTATGTACTCCACCCAGTATAATTGTAAATGCAACACACATGGCATTGTTGAAAGAAAAGAAAGGGTCCAGAAACATGAACCTGCCCTACACGTGCTTGTAAATTAGTGCTACAATTGTTTGTGTGCAGATTTTTGTCACTACATTCTTTGTAAATGTGTACTATACAATAGTAAATTATGTTTTGAAAACAGTACTGCTTATGTGTTATTTATTTACAAACGGAATACAATCAAATGTTATAATCAGTGATTTAGGTTCTCTTTTCATGCCTAAAGTACAGTGGTGTATAATGATTTATAAAAGATACACTCCATGTTATATGGCCCCAAAAATAATAATAATCTATCCACGAATCATTCAATATTTTTTGTTAAACACAGTCTACAAGCGAGCTTTTGTCCGTTTGCCCTTTTGTTCCACAATCTGGCCAAAGAGTCGAGCTGCTTCCTGGGCACAACCTCTGTGAATGGTTATGCCAAAACCTCCATGACCATAGTTGTGTATCACCTGAATGAGACACATAACTAACATGTAATTGTGAGGAACAACTGTTTATAAAGAGCTAGTGTGCATTAGGTTCTGTGTACATGGTCAAGCATCTGCTTGGTTCAAACATTCAAACAAATGGAGACTTGCTAAGTGGTTTCACTCATCTGAGGGATTTCATTGTGATTGTGGGTTATAAAATACTTTCAATTATGTGACTCCTGATGTTACACACTACCAATTTAAATGACTATCAATTTACCAAGTAAACTGGCTTACCTCTATGGCAGTTGAGCCAGACTGTATGATCTCCCTCTCCAGTCTCACCTTACTACGACATGGTCTGAGGCCTGACCAGTCTTCTACAATTCTGGCATGCTAAATATCAGAATAGAAAGACAAAATGTTCTATACATATTTATATACCTGTTTTAAAGTTCAATTATATATACAATAACTCAAATGTGAAAAATGTAGTTAGTTAATGAATATATAATTTGATACAGCTATTGACTAATATCTAACCTTGAGACTAGGCTCAAGGTTGCAGGCTTTGTCCCAGATATCCTTATGATCAACGGAGTTGTTCTCTTTGCTCCAATTTCCCATCTGAAACACCCCACCAACTGCCACTGAATGACTCCTGTAGACATACAGTAGGTACAATAATGTCAATCAAATCAAACTGTCGCAAAGATAGTCCATGTGATAGCCTAGTAGTCAATAGTGTTTGTCACAGTCAAGGGGAAGATTTAGCCACCCTTGACCACCACAAACTCCACACAAGGTAAGCAACAGGTACTTCATCACAAACTCCATAAATGGTCAACAACAAATTCTTCCTGTGTAGTCCACACTTTCTGTCAAAATTGCAACTTGTAAATGTGCATTGGAAGTTTGTCAAGATTTTTTACAACTTATAAATGTGTATCTGGAGTTTGTAAAATTTTTCAAAATCTATAAATGTTTTTCAGGAATGGTAATAGTGTTCAGCATTTTTAAATTTGTTTTCACTCTTGTAATGTTAAATGTACACATTTTGTACATTATGAGTACAAAATGTACAGTACAGTACAGTTAATTATTACTATAAATGATGCCGTTGTATTTATTGTGTATATATTTAACAGCGTAGTTTCTCATCATTTTTTCATTAAACGTTGAACCCTAAACTTAACACCTACCCTGGCAAGATGTATGGTGAATTATAGACTCCTATTTTGAAATGGTGGGTTACAATCCAATGCTTCAGCCATGGAGCATCTACCTGAAGAACAAAGACATGATGAGGAATCACAGCAGCCATTTCATTATATAAACAATGAGGAATATTTCCTATCTCACCTTCACAATCTGTCCTCGTCCTGGTTTTAGATCTGGATCAGGCTGCAGTTCTCCTGATCTGATTCCTGTACAGTTAATGATTACATCTGCACCCATTTCTGCAAGCTTAAACAAAAGGTTTGGGCTGAGCTGTTTTATATCTATCTATAGATATATCATTTTAAAATGCAATTTTACTAACCTCTTTAAAGGACTCAATTTTCCTCTGGTAAAATTTCACTCCCCTATGTTGCAACCTAGGATTTGTGAAATGACGTAAATCCAAAAATGAAATCAAGCAAACAAACTATTCATCTATGTGGAAAAGATTTGTCAGAATGTATTCCACAGTTACAAATATAAAACATTAACATTTTTGTTAGATAATCTCCCAAGAAAAATCCAGACATGTCTCAGGAGGCATTGAATCCAGTAGACAAAACACAGGCAATATTATCTATTCTACTGCCATACTTTACTAGGTCATAAAAGGGTTAACTGATGGTTAGGGCTGTCTTTGACTCAAGGATATACCCGACTAATACTCTTAGCATTTTATTGACTAATCTCAGGTTGTAGGTTGTAGTGGTTGTTTGTTTTCTCATTGTAAATGGTGACGGTGGACAAAAACATTAACAAATGTGGCCATGTTTTTTTTACAGTACCGAATTAGTTATTTCACACACCAAAAAAACATTTATTGACTTAGTGGGGAGATGATCAAATACTCATAGGATACAGATACATCCTTTTGGATTTTTCTTGGGTAATCACTTACAACACAGGTAAATAACGCACCAATCCATCAGCCAAGGTAAGTAGTATTTTCCTTCAATCATGAGAGAAGTGTTAAACCATCCAAAGCTAGAGCATATTAGAAAAGAAAAAATGACAGTAAATATCAGACAGATGATTTACAACAATATTGAAATGTTTTGTAAATAGTATGTACCTGTAGCCAGGAAACATCTCTAGCTCTTGTTTTGTAAATAGTATGTACCTGTAGCC
>JAODLL010081510.1:0-15570 GCA_026546735.1 Forbesichthys agassizii | reverse complement strand
TATATATAATCAATATACTGTAGTATCGCCTATTGCAGGTGAACAACGTGCACACACTGCTTGTTACACATACAGGGACGTGCAGGAGCATTCTAAAGAGTACAATGTGAATATTCTCGCTATTGCCTAGATGGTCTGCTCCAGTGCTTTCTCAAACCCGCAGGTATAATATCAATCCGCCTTTGATGCAAGTGCATCTGGATTTTTAAAGGGAATGGGAGATGACATTCGGATTGGTTTATCATGTTACTCCCAAAACACACACCCATGAATAATAAAGAGAGTAAGTACAGCCCCTTTGAACCATTCGCCTGGCGCACTGACCATTTATTTGCGGTTCAAATGACAAACGTGGATTTGGACACGCCTTTTATGCAATTTGCACCTTGTGCTTTAGACCATGCGCTTAGATCGTTAAAATAGAGCACGCTGTGTGTGTGTGTGTGTTTTGTTTCTGTTTCTGCCTCCACACCATGTATGCTCCTTTACTAGGTCTATCATTTCTCAAACAGTTGTCATGACTAGTATGTGTGCAGGAGTAGTTTGCCCTGTTGGCTTAAGTGTTTTCTCTCGCGCATCTCCTTTGCTCTTTTTCTAACATGGCGCATCACAAGCAAATATGATTCACCGCACACACAGCCTGCGTGTGTGTGTGTGTATGCGTGCGTGCGCATGCACGTGTCTTTAACGCTCTCCAATCGTCAGGTTTATGCTTCTTCCTCTGAGCGTTTGTCAAAAATTGCCTTTCTAGTTCTTCCCAACATAAGTAATATATATATATATATATCTATATATATATATATAAATATATATATATATCAAAAAAAAGAGAAAAGCAATCAGCAGAGCCGAGTGAAGCCTGCCCTGACTGAAACGCTGCCCGACACTATACAGTGTGCACACTGTAGAAAGTGTTCTTAGGGCCTTCTGCTGACCATCAACAGTTATTTTCACTGCTTCCAATCAGAAAGGCCGTGGGGGTGTGGGCGTGGGAGGGGGTGGAGAAAGACCAGGGCAGGGAGAGAACAAAGGGCCACATGGGGTGCCAGAGAGAGAGTGAAAATATGGATTTGTGGAGGCCGCAGCATGTAGTCTCTACTGTAGGTGCAGGGCTTTCACCAAGCTTGCTTTTGTGTTTGTTTTCTACAGGCAGGTGTGAATCCTGCATAAAACATCTTGGCACACAAATTCCGTCTTTTTAAAATATGTACGAAATGTTTATTTAAATAGGCTACTGCTAATCTTGCTTGCCCATAGTCTCTCATCCTCTTTTCTATACAATGAAATCCTATTGAAGACACTTTCAGCAGGCCTATATCAATAGATCAGTAGGAATACATAACAGGGAAACAACAATACAAAACAATTGCAATGCACAGACACATAATACATAGCCATGTCCAATTTGTCAGTTAAATAATTGCATATCAACAATGCTTAACGTACAGACAGTTGTTCCAGTGTTTCCACTGAAGAGGAATACGGTACCTTGTGTCATTCAATGGAGACTCTGTTAAACAACCATACATTTATACATGAGGTTCCTCAACAAAGCATGAAAATATGGGTTTACTATGATGTTGTGTTTCTCTTAGTTTTTGCTTTTGTTAGTGGTTTTGCTACAGACTCTGGGATCTGTAATTAATTTTAAAATCTACATTATATCATGAAGGCATATTATCAGCAGTGGCGTTATTATGCTAAATTGTAAACGGATGACAAGATGGGAAACTTCCAGAAGCACCTTGATGTGATGCATGGTAATCAGCCCTGCCGTGTGTTTACCTCCACTACCACTGTTGGCATTTACTGGTGACACTAAGCTCGTTTCTGCCCGAGCAGTGAGTACTTTCCATCTGGTTGTGAGGCACAGTGTTGCATTTGTGGCCATGCAAACCTAACCAACTAGCGTTCACACTAGTTTGTCTCATGTGCGTGTAATTTAAAACATTCCCACTGGAACATTTTATGCAAGGTGCACTGATTAATTCAGTAGGAAAGATGCTAAGTAGAAATGTGACAATGTTTTCATGTGACAGGTGCTTTGGTTGGATTTCAGAGTGAGATGATTTAGCGTAATGTGTTAGAAATGCCAGACATCCTTCAGCTATCAGTGAGTCAAATTATCTGTGTTACGGGTGGGAATCGCAGAGTAACTCACTATACAATACTATCACGATAGTTTGCCCACGATAACGATGGTTTAACGATACAGCGATTCTGTGATAATCGATATATTGCAAGACAATCATATACGCTACATCAGGAAATCCCTGAAATACTCTAGAAATATGTATAAATCCTATTATTTAGTAGTGTTTTGTGATTTTAATCATGTCATTCACATTACATCAAGAGAAGACCTTAACAATGCATTTTGTTACTGTTGCCCATGTATTATGTTATCACTGGTGTTTCTTTAAATGTAATCTTTTAGCCATCATGTGCATATATTGTTTGTATTAGGGTACAAATAAGAACGGAAGCATTTTCACGTTTATAAATAAATAACCATTGAAGGTCCTTAAAAATAAGCCCAACAATTTGACACGACTATTTTTTTTTCACTAAGTAGCAAATACATTGCAAGTCATAGCCTATTGTAATAGCATCTGCTTCTAACAAAAACATAAATTCTTCTATCGGGTGCATATAGAAAGCCAGCATGATGAGAGGATACAGTGTGTTCGAGCGCATGTGTGGATGTGTGTTTAGACAGAGAAAGGTAGAAAATTAAAGGGGTAATGTGAACTAATTAACGTATCAAAGTGTTGCATGCAACCCGCAGAGCAAATTAAGCAAAGCTTAGTGCATAACATGCTTCTGTACATTACTTATAACTTAGTCTGAACTCTGAACGCTGCTCTGTCACTTTTTGACTCTATTGCACAGCTATATTTTATGATAGACTGACCCAAGCAAGCAGCGGATCAACCTGCGGAAGTGGCGCATTGATACGTAGCATCAATCGATAGTGATGGTGCCTAGCTGACTTTCTTTAATTATCCCGCTGTCTCTGTTTTTCTTCTTTGCCACGGTAACCCTCATTCATTTGATAAGAATAATGAGGATGTATGAGGTAGAGACTCATTTTCTTCAAATTGATGAGGAAAGAGCGCATTAATGAAAAATTATTTCATTAATATTGATACTTTGCGGCAGTGTATCGATAACGCATCGCTATAAGAAGTGATATATGTTGCCATATCGATATATTGTCCCACCCCTACTCTGTATGTGCTCTCTAGTTGATAGCCTCCGCCTCTCTATAAGTTGATTTAGATTTTGCCAACTTTCCGAAGATTTCTGACTAATGATGGCCTCTCTTTTCTGATTGGTCTGATGCATTTGTAACTTGCTGGTCAATCACATGCATGTACCTACAACAGGCATATCAATGGGTTTCACAACGGCAGACCAGCAGGCTCCAGAGGGAGGGATGAGAGGAGGGATTGGTTGGATTTTCCTTCTTTTGAAGCTCTCATTGCAATTCTCAAATCCCACCTATAGCAGCTTTATGGAAACTCTTTTTATTTTGCACATGATTTGCTTTAGGGGGATATGAGACCATATTGGTCCCACCGTAAAGGCATGTAAGTGTGAAAATCAGTTCCGAGTAGCTACAGTGAGTGATAAACCGTTTTTGGATGTATGCTGTTTAATACCCTATCCCTTGTTTTATTACCATAGTACATTGTCTGCCTTCTCTCTGCTACAGAACTCAGCAGAATGAAAAGTGCCACCTGACCTTTTCATTGTCAAAAATTGATGTCTGGAGGTGTCTGATTTGGACATGTTCAGTACTGAAAATCTCATTCTCCAGACTCCATTAAAGATTTGTTTTGGCCAGAATGCCTGTACATAATTTCCATATATTTCCCAACTGTGATCTAGTGATCACCTGAGAATCCATACATTGTAATAGAAAGGAAAATGTGGCACACGAGACAACAGTTAAAACACCCAAAATGTGTTCTTTTGAAATCTCATGAAACTGTAGGACATGCCAATATGTTCCAATCTGCTGTATTGTTACTGTTGATCAAAACACGTAGACTAGTCAATGTTGGATAATGTTGAATCGGGAAAGCAGGCTGTAATAATGCCATGGTGCACAGCAAGGGTTAAACTTGTGGTTTCACAAGCTCTACCACACATTTCAGGAATTGGAACCGTAACAAAAGGGAAACAAAGCAGCGCCACCCCTGCAGGTTAATGTTAATTTGGTTGTGTCCAATGGGATTGCAGCCTTTAGCTGTCTACCTGGGACACAGCAGGGTGTGGTGGAGTAGGCAGATGCATGGAATGTAAGCACTGTTTTTGTGACTGACTTCCGAATGACATTCAATCATTTCCATTGATATCACCAAGGCATAGGTGATAGCATCCACATGTGCATATTTACCCATCAGCAAACATGGTTTATGCTTGCGTTTTTTATTTTTTTAAACTCTAATTTGTGTATTTGGATCAAGGGGAATTTAAACCTACTTAAAAACTAAGCAGCTTACGGATTTTTGTCAGGCAGAGCCTAATAAGGGTAATTTAAGCCATATGCTATATTCCGTGGTTAGCTTGAAGTGTCAGCCATGACCAACTTACCAGAAAGTTGTTATTATGGGTGTTCTGTGTGCGCCCACCCAGATGGGCCATGCACCTGTTGACAACACAAGAGACAAAGGTTGAAAAGCTTTTCACCGCACCATAATGTATCGCCTGCTACAGAACATGCCTTGGAATTAAAGCAACAGTCTCGAGCTTTGTACTGTAGCTGTTTATCAGTGATTGATGCTGTACAATAATGATGCACTGTATGTACAGTATAGAACTTTATTTTTATTCTGATGTCTGTTTGATCTTTCTGGAAACAGTGATCATTATTTCCCTGGAGAGACTTGGTCATTGACTAGTAGTAGTAGTAGACTGCTTGCAACCGTCACAACTGTAGACCTACTCTCTAGCTGTTCCAGGCTGCTATAACATAGTATTACTAATCGTGTTCTCCAAGTCAATTTTACTCACAAACCTGTTTCTTGAACGTGCATCACTTAAGGTCTTTTCACACGAAAAGCGGCATCCCGCTCTCCGTCCCGTACCCTTCCATCTGCCTTTCATGTGGAGCGCGCGGAAGGGATGCATCTCGTTTTGAGGTAACAATGAGACAGTTACATTAACAAACCATGTAGATGAACTAAAAGATAAATGGATAAACAGTTTCTAAATAACCTTAGCCTACTTTATTTAAGAATTAAGACAAAATATTTGGTGAATATGATATAGCATGTAATTGGTGCCTTTTTCATAATTGTTTTTAAAATGTCCAATAAAATGTATTTTCTGCATTTTCTGTCTTGTGTAGGTAGCTTGTGAAAGGCGAGTAACAAAGGATCATTTCATGCCAATCCTGTCAGTTGGTTCGGTTGTGCTGCTTGCTATCTTACATCCTGCAAGTCAAGAAGTCAAAATGTTTTTCCCGCCGCGCCGCCACCTCAAAAGTTCAGTAGATTTAATCTCTGAGGCGGGTGGGTGTGTTCTTGATTCGTGCACAGAAACGGCAAAGTTCTCGGGACTACGCCCGCCCGCCATTCTGCCTCCCAACCCACTCGCCTCAGCCACCTAGCCCGCCTGCCTCTGATTGAAAATGAATTGAACACTAGCGGGTCCCGCTTCCCGTGTGAAAAGCCCTTAGGCTGTAGACACAGCACAATTTCCGCTGTCACAGTTGCTTTAAATGATGTAATATCATCACTTGATGATAAACGGCTCTGTGCAGCCCTGTGTATTGATCTGAGGTTACTTGTCCAGCAGAGTTCCGGTCGAGGCCCTACAGTAGATGGCCTTAAGTCATGTTTTAACATTAGCGCATGTGTTCCACTTGGGTTCCCTACTGTTTAAAACATATGTCAATACTTTGTTTTTAGCACAGCAGTTAAACATTACTACATTTTATTGTCAATTTTCAGGTTATGGATTCATTAATTCATTCATCTTCAATGTTTCTTAAATTATGTTTTAGATTGCTATTTTAAATTATTATTACTGCAATACTTTACATTTTTGGTGGACCTTCAGTAAGGCACTGTTGTCAAATTAGTTCTGATTGAATTTCATTTAAAAAAAAAAAAATATATATTATATGAGTTTAAATGTGTTTATAGCCATTTTCACAATTGTTCCTGGTAATAACATGCATGACTATGCAGGCAGCTAGGATCTCCTCTATTGACACATGCAGCTCCATACAGGTACATTTACCTCTTGCGCCTGTTCACACATGCCCTGGTAATGCCGGCATAGTACAATTGCCTGGACAGTCTAGCAGATGGCAGTAGCTGATGCAACACAAATGTATCACATAATTTACATCCTTCAGTATGTATTTTACACTGTTGTCAGCATTTTAGTCCAGTCTATGTAAAGCTTACATTTGTGTTGAAGACCTACTACAGTATGGTACATTAATTTATTATAGCTTACAAATAGCCTACAAAAGTTTTAGCTTTGTATTCTAACCAAGCATATTAAAACATGTTTATTTCCAGAAAATCTATTAATTACAGCAATTTTGTTAACAGGAAACAGACGGTGCAACAGAAAGAGATTGTTGTTTGTATTTTTTTATTGTCTTGACAACCAGGACGGTCTAGCAAAACCAGTAAAACCCACGATGACTGTAAAGTTGCAGGCTAATGTTCAAGCCATATAAAATATGTATATGTAACTGTTAAATACAGTCTTATGATTGATTTGCACATTCCAGGTGAACACTTCTTGCAACAGAATTAAGTGCTTGTACCTTTATTAGTCTTCATTTGCCATACCGGTATTTTCCCTGTAATGTTACTAGGCTCGACTCACAAGGTGGGAAATTGGGGAAGCGGATAAACAGGAATATCGACCCCTGTTCCCTTTCACACATGACCCCATGCAGGAACGGTCCCTGTAAAATATATATCAATATAGAACATGTGGGAAAAGGGCTTATGATGTACTGTACTGACAAATGCTTGAATAAAATAATCACCGAACACACAGAAGTTCACTTTATATTAGATTATGTGAGAACATGAATGTTTTATTTGCATTGGTTCCTTTCTTGGGACAGAAAATAAGGCATTTGGTTTACAGTTACAGTTTACCTGTACTTGATTGTGTGTGTGTGTGTGTGTGTGTGTGTCAGTCTCTGCAGAGAATCTGGAGAAGAGCCTAAGGCAGATGGAGAGGCAGCTGTTACAGCTAGAAAAATACCTAGAGACTTTCTCTTCCCCGGATGACCCCAACGACATGTTCCTAGCCAAAATGGCTATATCCTTTACACCCCGCATATTGTTGTTGCAGTGTTCCTTTTAGGGAATTTATTGCAGATGGATTTTAGTTCCAATATGTTAGAATGGCATTACTGTTACTTTGGGTACATCAACTGGCCCACTGACCTAAAGTAGGTTATATTGACCTAACATTGTAGATGGCAAAGCAATTTGAAAAGAAAATAACTCTTGTGACTTAAAATAGACAAATATCCAGCTGATGAGGTCATCTTGACCTTTTATGTGATTGGAAAAAGGTCTTTGCTACCTCACTCAGCCATTTGTCCTCTTGAATGGAACATACTTTGGCTGTTTTGGTTCAGCTTTTCCATCTTTGGACTTTCTTTATTCTGCTGAATATCTGCACAAATCTACAGCTTTCAAAGTGTGTTGGCTTGAAACTGATGGCAAATGTCCAGTTACTACCTTCGTGGGATGCTTACAAACAATTGTATTTCAGAAATAATTAGAAGTTGAAGAGAGTTGACATCATAAAGTGAAAGGTAGTGTAGCCTATTATAGTACCTATAGAAAGGTAAGTATGGTTAATTCCCAGGGATTTTAATATGCAATGCAAGGATATTATGTAATCCAGTGTGTTTGCAAAGGGCTGTGTAGGCTATTTGTAAACCATTACCCATGAAGTAAGCGTGGTGTCACATGGGCTTTCAGGAATACTAACTAAGCAGTCGCCAACTATTTTACAACCACCAGCACGCCCTAGTAACAATCTAGCAACCACCAGCTACTCCTTACCAGCCACATGTTGATAACAATTGTAACTGCCCCATACTGTATCAACTAGTACACCCTAGAAACTACTAGTAACAGCCTTGGAATCAAATGCCTGGCAGCCAATTATGGAATGGTGGTTATTGGTTGTTATGCGTCCTCCACCGGTTCCAGCTGTCCCGTCCTGATAGTTGACAGTTATCCGCATCCAATATTGGCAACCATGTTAATTATTCACTGACCGCTTTAGTGTGTCTCTGAGCGTGTGTTCAATGATACATCCTCCATGTAGTTTTGATCAGTGACCTCGGGGCGGGCACAAGTATGAGGCTCTGCCTGTTTGCACGGCAGCAGTTAGCCTAAGACCTCAGTTTGAGCGTCTGACTCTTAACTGATACATGCGCTGACAATAGGTTTGACAGCTTTGTCTCGAACACTCCACTGTCCTCTCACCCGATGACAACTGGAAGAGGGGGTTTCATCCCAGAGACTCATTAAAACCGCAATGGAACTCATCTGCCAGGGAACATGAGCAGGTAAAAATGGCAGCATCTTAACAATGCTTCAGTACAAATAAAACGTTCAAACCCAAAGTCTTAGCATTCTGCAGGTCATACTTGAAACAAATAGCTTAGCGAATGGCTACACGCAGCTTCATATGTTGCAGGCAGAGTGTATCATTGCTGTGGCCTGCCGCCAAAATAGACTTCTTCTACCTCGACATCAGCCCAGCTGTGTGGGAAGCAGCGCGGTACCTCCGTACGTAGAGTCGCTTTGGTATACTGTATACTATTCCAGTAGCAGCTGTACAGGAGCAGTCTGCAGCTTGGCCAAGGAGAAGGAGAGGAAAGTATTCCCAACGATGCATGGTGACAGAAGTCACAAAGCAGTAGAGTAAACTCAGGGTAAGGTGAAAACAAGTAGAAAGGCCAAATGTCTCATCACTCATGTGTTGGCATGGCTCTGTTGCACACATACATTGTAACAGCATACAATGGCAGCGCCCTTTGATGTGGCTCTTTCATTCCCACTATACACTCTGGATCGACTGCTGCACCACACACAGTACAGTATGTGAGCACCGCCTACCGCCCATGCTTCCAGCTTGTCGCTTTGTTTTGGCCCTAGCAGAGCTGGGCTGAGTAGCCGTGGCGACGCTGGAGATATTTCCCACTGCCAGACCTATTGAATTTACTCTCCGTCCCCTCTGTCCTCTCTTCCTTTCCCTCTCCTGCACTGTGGTCACGTGCCTCTCTCTCCCCGAGCCTCTGGCTTGGACGGAGCCACTGACAAGTCAATCTGGGAGCAGCACCTATTGAACAGCATTTACCCAGCACTGAATAGCCAGTCCCAGCCCCAGCCAGATTCTACTGGGGCCAGACAGCAAATAGGTCCATCAATTGAGCCATAATGTAGGGGCACAATAGGGGCCAGAAAGACTGCCCACACACCTGCTCTATCCCGACACACACACACACACACACACACACACACACACACACACGCGCGCACGCCTCATTTTGCCTCTGGTGTTCCAACAGGATTGTTTTGGTGTAGCTTTCATTAGCCTTCACATTTACCTAAAGGAATAGTATTATCTATGTAATTATGATTAGGGATAATTTAAAATATGAACAGAACATTAACCTGCTTGACTTTCCCAGAATAGTGCTTCCACGCACATGTCATTTTCCTTGTGTGCGGTCTCCGCCACTCTTTACCTGAGAGCTCTGTGTGTGTGTGTGTGTTACTATGCTGTACCAGTTGTGCTACTATGGTACTGTATACAGTGTTGAGATATACATTATTTTTAATGTCTTGGGGTGCGGCAATATAAAGCGTTATGTGAGTTAGATATTATACTGACACTGACACATCTAGGTGCAACTTGACAAACACAGGTTTGTGTCTGCACACACACACAAGCAAACCACATGGTCACCATCACCGTGGATGTTTGATTAGAATGGGATATATGGTGTTCTCCCTCGTATGCTTGGACTATATTGGTCTCACGGGACCAGCCCAGGGCGTGCACAATAGCGTTTTAATTGTGCACGTCAAGTATATTTATTGAGTGATGAGCTATGAGCGGGAAGATCTGGCAGGTACTGTACATTCAAGGCTGGCGTGTATTGTACAGGTAACCAAATGTTTGTGGCATAACAAAACATCACTGTAAACCCCTTTTGGGATGGTGCCCAAATTATTGATTGTCAAGGCAGTTTGTTTGAAGTTAATGCTGGAGTTAGATTCAATGTTTATATTAGACTTAATTTGTTCCCACATGGACAATGGTGTGTGTTTACTACCCTAAAGGGTACACAGTCCAAAATATATAAAATATAACTACTCTATTTCCACAAATTGTATGGTTGATATCAATGACCAGCAAGGCTGCACTACGTGTGACAGTAGACCATGAACAATGCCTAGCAGACGTGTTCGGTGGCGTGCACCCAGGGACAACTGAGCTATTGACGAGGACCTGTTAACAGGGAACAAGGCATCGTGTGTGCAGGTGAGGCAGACACAGTGTTGAGGACAGACATCCACAGTCACTTGGTCTGTGGTGAAGCAGGTACAAGAGCTCTTCAATGAGCAGGAGCTTATTGAACAGAGAAGTGGATACAAAGTAGGCTTGTCATCCATGTACACCGCTTCTGCTAAAGGAAGGCATCATTCAGCTGCCACTGCAAGAGAAGGTGTTGTCAAGGCTACTAGTGTCTACAGTGGCAGAGCTGAGTTAGTGATTCATCGCCTCTGCCTAGTAGCTAATTGCATTACATTACCAAAGTCGGTTGGGATATATTGATATTTCTGACATTTATACTGAGCAATGTGTGCGAATGATTCAACCTATGGCAAGAGTATTCCAATAGAAAGCCTAGGTCAATTCCACATTATGGGACCTTAGTTTGGAAAAAATATGTATGGTAGTCAACCGTGAGAATACAACTCTTTTTAGGTCCCATTTGAATTGTGACATTAAGTAGACATATGATGTTTATCTATTTAAAATCAAAATGTTCACGTCAGGAACTTTGCAGTTTGCTTTCTTAACAGTATACAGTAATTTTTAGGTTGGTGCGTAACCGCTCAGTGAACTACAGCTTTTGTCTCACATAACATACGTCACCAAAACAATGCTTTCTTCTTGTGGATTGTGGTGTGGTATGGCGCAAAAACGTCATGCCATGGGCTTTGTAGTCTTACTAATTACATATTTTCACAGTCTTATACTTCAACAAATGCACGACAAACTGAAACTTTCTTGACTAAAAAACTCATTTTAAATAGTCAAACATCATATGTGTGCTTCGTGTCACAAAGCAAACTGGATCTAAATGTAATTGTTTTCTCGCTGTTGACTACCATACATATTTCTTCCGAACTTAAGGTCCCATAATGCGGAAGTGACTTGGGCTCTCTATATGTGTACGCCTTGACACCACTATATTGTAGCAACCTTCGATTGCGTTACCTTGGTTGCGGTCTTCATTTTCACGTCATTTGAGCCATTATGGCATCTTTTTAGTGCTTCTACCTGGATGAGTTCCATCCTGTTGACATTTTCCAATTATTCTTGTTATTCTTTGTCCTTCTATGTAACCTTCTGTTTTCCAGTTTGTCATAGTTCTTCTTATTCTTGGCACCTATTCAGGTGCAAGTCTTTTATCTTCTTCAAATGTTTCTCACCATCATCTTTTTGTGTGTGTGAGCATGCACGTCCTTGTTTGTGTGTGTTAACGAACTGTGTTGGTCTGAGTGTAGAAAGCTCAGCATCATGCATTGTGCTTTATACTTTTTTCACAATAACAGAGTACATTTTGACTGGTGTTAAGTGAAGATAGCACAGGTAACTATGCTAACTTTTCTTTGTACAGCTGAAGAAGTTGCACACAGTGTGCACATTGTGCCAGAAGCCAACCAGATGCTGTGAGCTGCAGGGGTGCTGTGCTCTCAATACACCGTAGCAGCAATCTAACTGCGAGCATAGGAGCCCCAACTGTCAGGACCACAGTCTAGCACTCACAGTGTTCCCCATTCAGCCTCTGGGCAGATGTGCTGTTGTGGATTCTAGTCTGAGCACACTCGCTGTGGTGGGACATACTTGTTGCTGTTATACTGCATGGGGCTCTTCATTAGTGTAGCTCCTTACAGCACTGTTTCTCAAACTAAGGGGCGCGGCACCCTGAGGGTTCACACGTTTTTTTTATGTGTAATAAAAACATACATACTGTACTTCAGTGGAATGCATATGCGTGAATATCTGAGGTGGAAAGTAAGTAGAGTTTTCTGGTGTCATTCTGTACTTTTTTCCTTTTTTTTTTCTACATCGCTCCCTGATTGTCCCATATATGTCCCATATTCTACTGGGGCTTTGGGAGAAGGGGGATACATGTTACCAATACAGCATCATACATTGATGTGAAGTGATTGATACTGATGGGACTGCTAATATTAACTGACTTACAGTACTGTGCAGCGTGTATTTGACCTTGACAATGACCCTCACAGCTTTGCCCAGTGCGCGCGGGAGCAGTATGGCAAGTTGGTGATCATGCACAAGAACATGGAAACGCTCTACCTCAATATGGTAGAGTACTTTGCCATTGACCCGAAGAAAACATCTGTGGAAGAGCTGTTCACAGATCTGAGTAACTTCCGTGCCATGTTCACCGTAAGTACTGTCTTGTCTTGTCCATATATGCTACATTCATAATACCTGAGCAGTGGTTTTTCTCCCATGAAATATGTTGAGAGGAACACACAACGTTCTGTCACAATGAGTCATTAGAAGGATTTTACATTGATTTTATAGTTGAGAATAATATTGAAATCTATTTTATTCTGATTGAAATGCTATTGGTCCATTGATCCCAATTGCTACTATGAAAACACTGAACGTATTTCTAGAGATTGCACATATGCATTTTATTAGCCGTGTCAGATTGAGGGCCCTATTCTAAAGATCTATGAACATGGTCTAAAGCGCAAAGGTACAAACTGCATCCTTGGCGTGTCCAAATCCACTTTTGCAAATGTTTTTCCCCAACATGGTTCAACATGGTTGTATTATTCAGGGGTGTGTTTTGGGCTTAACATACAATAAACCAATCAGTGTCATCTCCCTAACCCTAATCAAAAGTCAGGTGTGCTGGCACCTTAGCGGATTGCCTATATACCAGCAGGTTTGTGAAAGGGCACGAACAGACCATATATGGTAGAATATGTTGATGTAGGCTGCACTTTAATAATATCCTTTGCATGTTTCTGCGCTCCTTTGCATCCCTGTGTGTTTGTAACAAGCAGTGTATACGTTTTGTGCACCGCCCGCCATAGCCATGCACAAGACAACACGTCCACGGCCACTCAGATGAGCGCAAGTGCATTTGCTATTTCAACAACCTTGGTGCTGGACAGGAAAATAACTGCCTCATTTGGAAACTAGCAGACATTCTCGCTTTGCACCGGGTATAAGCTAGGGCCATGGATGTACTGTACTGTAGAACACCTGCCCGTTGTATAGTGTTTAGGGGCCAGGTATCCAGCCAGTGTGAATCATCATTCAGCGCACCTGGGTAAGTGCAGATTTGGATTATAAGAATGTTTTGTGCATCTGGAGTTGACTTCTGTTATTTTTGATCTTATCTTAGATAATTTTGCTGGGGAGACATCAGACTTCTATCTACAGTAATGTGTCCATTATGTTTTACTATAAAAACATGGCGCAGATTACCTGTCTATCTGCCGGGCACTAATGTAATTGTGTATGTTAGACTCATTACTCTTTATTACACAAAAAATAACAAAAACTTGAGTTCACAGCAGTATTGACCTTGAAAAGAATAATTATCCTTACTTATTCTTTTTTTTCTCCACTTCACTTAAGCACCCTGCACACATTTACTATATCAACAAAGATTGGCAGATTGGTGTTCCGTGGCATGGGACACAAGACAGAAAAATGCCAGCCCTGTCGAATTAGCCCCGTTGCACCCAGACAGCTATGTCATCCGCAAGCTCTGGGGCCTTATCAATCTGGCGGTGCTTTGCAGGGCTGTGAAGGCCCACTGTGTTTAATCAGTGGGATTAGCAGCACAGGCCACTGGCCACAGCAGATAATAGTAGCTAATTAGCCTACCAGAGTCAGAGCCCTGCCTGCACCCAACTGACACAAACTACACACAAAATTGATTTTACACCTCTTTAGCTTTTCTTCCTAGATTTTTGTATTTATTTATTAATGTATGTCTTATGCTTCGTTCACATGAAACGTGGCAGACAACAAACCTGATAAAATGTTAGGCGACGAGAGCAGGACGGCAAAATTTGCAAGTGCCCACATTGCTGGCACCAGCAAACAGCATGCCGTGGAAAGTTTGAACTTGTCCCTATTTGAACTTGTCTTCCTCCGTGATGGCATTTAAAACCAGATGTTCGTAGCTCCCTCATACATGAAAAACATGTTGACGAGACGTTAATACTAGTGTTGGGTACCGATACTCGGTTCCAAGTTGGAACCAAAAACAAAATGTCAAGAACTGGGTAGCTTTAAAATAAATAATATTTTGGTTCTGCTTATCGGTTCCAAAATGCGATTTAATTATTAGAAATAGTTTTAGCTGATGCGTAGCCATCTGCCTATCACGCTGTACGCGTCATCATTGCAGTGTATTTCAGAACCTAGCATACATGTACCGTGTGAAAGATGGATCTCGCTAAACGGTCAAAAGCTGGCCTCATTTTAAGAAAGAAAACGGCGACAAGGCAGATTGCGCATTTTACCTTTTGATCTGCCAGCAACTGATACAGGACGGCCAAAATACTCTCACGTAATTTGAACAATTTTATTTAACTTGCATGCAAAAATACAAGAATGCCCAAACTGACGAGACACTTCTGTATACCTGTTTGATGCGTCTGTTTCTTCTTTTTTTCCTAATCTAAATCCATCAACTTCCTTATGACGAAAGCGATCACAACAAACAAAATCACATGAACCCTCCCTCTGCTCCAGCTCTACCTGTAGTGGAGCTGAATGCGCCGTGTAGAGCACCAGCATAACAAGCTAGAGCTGAAGCCATGCTAAAACAATTAATATCGTTTTCTAGCGTTATGAGCTTACGTTTTATTTGTTTAATTTTTTACTTTGAATTACACTGGGCTTGTTACCAATGCGTGCCGCTGCTGATCTAAAAATAGATTGTATATTTTTGCTCTCTGAACTACGAGGCCTATGCCTAGTTAAACTCAAAAGGTTGACAATGATGTAACATTGTCCAGGTAAATACATGATCATGAACTGTATTCATCTATATATATATATATATATAACTTGGAGTGTTAGTGTCTCCCTGGTTCCGTCTTATCTATTGTTTTTGGTGCTGGCCCATGGCAAGGTCACGTTCCCGTGGCAACTGATATGTGACTGAACTAACGAGCATATAGAGACAGACAGGAACTCAGAGGAGCAGAGGAAGATATATTTCAGTAGATGATGGATAACATTTAGTTGTATGAATAT
>JAODLL010081499.1:0-15570 GCA_026546735.1 Forbesichthys agassizii | reverse complement strand
TCTCCCATAGTGTTCTATTGAGGACTCTCTAAGCGGTCTGTCTCCTCTATATAATGTCTCTGGTACTTCTCCCATAGTGTTCTATTGAGGACTCTCTAAGCGGTCTGTCTCCTCTATATAATGTCTCTGGTGCCTCTCCCATAGAGTCCCATTCAGCATCCTGTAGGCGGTCTATCTCTCCAATATATACAATGTCTCTGCGTGTGTGTACCACCTCCTCTCACTTGACGTGGTGACCCCTCTGTGCTCCACAGCCCACCTGTACAAGTGCCCTGCGCTGAGGGACAGCTGTGGCATGTGCCTGAAGGCCGACCCCCGCTTCGAGTGCGGCTGGTGCATCCAGGAGAAGAAATGCTCCCTCCGACAGGAGTGCACCCCCCCGGAGAGCAGCTGGATGCACGCCGCCACCACTGTCGCCGCCGGCGGCAACAGCCGCTGCGCGCACCCCAAGATCACCAAGGTAACGACGTCGTCGTCAACCCGCGTACCACTTAGGTTAGGTTAGCTGTTTGGTAGTCTCGCAGAGCCAGCCTTTACCTGCGTTAAAGTCTGGGACACAGCGCTGGTTTACTGTGTCAAGACCCGCCTACTTGACAGGAGAGGGGTTTTGATTGACATGCACGACAACCAACCACGTAACTTAATGACCAAGCCGGATGTTGAACTTACTCTGAGAAATGTATTGGGAATGGCATGAGCTGGCTGTAGGTTACGGTTAATGCTTAAAATAAATGGAACGATTGAATTTAGTAAGTAAAGCACTGCACTAGCGTCACACCGGAATTATGGATACAGACTTAGTGAGTGACAATGTTAACGATAATAAAAGTCGATTTCCTCACTTCCAGAAAGTGCTGTCGACCTTAAATGGGTATATGTATCAGACGTTGCTTATGTGATGGGAGAGGCTGATACTAGGTTATATCTATTAGACGTTAAGCACAGAGCTGCTTATGTGATGTAGTGCTAATGGTCGGGAGAGGAGGAGACTAGCCGTGTTCGGTTAGTCTTCCTGGTGGACCCACCTCTGAGGTTGCAGGTTCCAGGGGTGGGTATTAAAGGTGCTGTAGGTAGGATTTATAGGTATAGTTTGACCTATACCAATGCATGCCCTCCAATAACAGAGACAGAACCTCCCTTGAAAGGGGGGGTAATTGGGATAGGTACGTTGTAAGCTAATTGTAAGCTAATACACTGTCAAATTCACCAAATATCTCCTTGCATTTCACTAAATTACCATTCTATTTGTGTTCTGAGAAAGCAATCCGGCGAACTCCGCTCACAACAACGTTGCCGGTTGAGGGAGTTTGTTTTGATTGGAGCTCATTAGCAAGTTAGCAAGCGTTCTCGAGAATGACTAATCCTGCCTGTAACAGCTATACATTTAATGACATCCGTCGGCTATCAGTGAGTAAGATACTCTGCCAGGATATCTGCTCTGGTTAATAGACCATGCCTCTTTCGTCAAATAGTCAAAGACCATTCAGGATAGATTTTGGCGGCCGCCCGAAACATTCTGAGCAATTAGGACCTATATTTGCTGATTAGTCTGGCAAGTCTACGTTGCCTGTCAATCACAGGAATGTGTGCACACGGCTACAGCGGGCTCTAAAATGGGCTTCGCAATGGCAAAACCAGCAGGTTGCAAAGAGAAGGAGTAAGGGGGGGGGGGGGGCATGTGGCTTTCATGGTTGTTGATTCTCAAAATCGTACTTTCTCACTTTCTTTCTGTAGCTAGCTCTTGTTGCAAGTGTCAAATCCTACCTACAGCAGCTTTAAGGGATTGCCTGTATAGGCTGGGACCCAGCAAAGCCATGAGCCTATATCTAGCCATTAAGCACAGATCTCAAAAGCTGACTAAGTCAGAGGAGCCAGGAACTCTAAGCTTCCCTGTCGGATGAGTTTGTAAACTCCCGCTGGGGTGCGGTACTCTCATTTTGGTTTCTGTGAGTTAAAGCAACAGCGTGCGTGCGTGTGCGCGGGCGCGTGTGTGTGTGTGTGTGTGTGCGCGTGCGTGCGTGGGGGGGTGGGGGTAACCATAACACTAGCCATAACACAGATGGGCCAACCAGGAGGAGGCAAGCCACACGCTCCAAGACTGAATGCACTGACATGATGAGAAATGATGGCATGGAAATGTGCGCGCACACACACACACACACACACACACACACACACAACCCTCTCCCCAGGTGTGTGTGTGTGTGTTTATATAGAGAGAGGTGCTATGCTAATTGCATTCAACCTTGTGTGTATTTGGTTGGAGTGTGAGCTCAGCGTGTGCGTGTGTGTGTGTGCGTGCATGTGTGTGTGCGTGTGTGTGTCGGCCTGTCTGACAAGCTGGGTGGGTCAAGGCGTCTAAGAACCGTTGTGCGCCCATCTGTTGCCGTAGGTAACCATAGCGGTAGTCCTCGTCCGACTGTGACCTGAGTCACCGTCCCTGCACCGGGACAGACGTGCACACACACACACACACACTGCTGTCCAACAGACATCATACTGCTCTCTCTATCTCTCTCTCTCTCTCTCTCTCTCAATCTCTCTCTATCTCTGTCTCTGACATTTTATATTTTCTTTATTCATTTGTGGAAATATTCTTTATGATTGTTCTGCTATCCCAGAAGATGAAACCTCTATCAGTCAGAGGCAGTACACGTTCTCTCCATCTAAATGAGTGAGATCTATGTATGTGGCATAATGCATGGCAGTTTTAGAGACACAGCCTCACTACAGTTCCTGTGCGACACCGTTTGGTCTCTCTGAAGGCGTAATGGAGATATTGGATAATTGGGACACTGGCACACATATAAATCTCTCTCTCTCTCTCTCTCTCTCTCTCTCTCTCTCTCCTTGCTCGCCCGCTTGCGTCAGTTATCTCTTTGGAACAAGCGTGCAGAGGCAATTGCAGTCTTTGTGTGCAAGTCTGTCTGTGCATGGGGAAGTGTGTGTGTGTGTGTGTGTGTGTGTGTGTGTGTGTGTGTGTGTGTATGGTTGTGTGTGTGGCGGGGATATGCATTGGCGTGTAAACAATAAATGTGCGTGTGTGTGTGAGCGCTTTGGTAACGCTTGGCCCAAAAGAGAGATGTTGGTGGCAGAGTTAGAAGTCTAGAGCCGCTTCAGATGTACAGTGTGGTGGTGGTATAGGGGCACACTTGCATTTGGGAACAAGACAGAGAATATACGTGAGACGCAGAATTGGCAGAAGGCAGAGGGAGCCACAAGTGAGAGACGGTAGGAGGCAGTGGTCTTCAGCCTCGCCTCTCCACCTTTGACATCTGCGTGTGACCTGTAGCGCCAAGTAGAACATCCACAGCCGACTGGGAAAGGGTGGGGGAGGGGGGGACTTTCTTCTTCTTCTTCTGCTGCCTTTTCATCCCTCAGCTTTCGGAAGGGCATCACCTCCCCTTCCCAAATTGAATATTGCTCTACTTCTTCCCATCTGCTGGGTCAAATCCCCCCTTTTCATCCACTGGAAGCCTTTCTCTGGGTGGCTTTGTGCCGAGTAGCCATTAGACAGAGGATTAGCAGATCATTTCATTGGGCCCGGATAGTGTGTTTGACTGGGAAGCAAAGGCTGCGGCCGCCAAGGCAACACACTGTCTCTATGTCTGTCTGTCTATATGTCTTTGTCTGTCTGTCTGTCTGTCTGTCTATATGTCTCTGTCTGTCTGTCTGTCTGTCTGTGTGTCTCTCTCAATTCAATTTTCAATGCTCGATTCAATTCTGCTTTATTGGCATGAAAGTTCAAAGACAATGTTCGCAAAGCATAACAAACTAAACAAGGCAACACACTAACATACAGTCTGTCCAACAGTCTGGACATCATTAACGTAACTGTTACGTACAGTTTGGACAGTATACAAAACATAACATGAACATTAGTGTGTTATATAATCCACATCACATGTTAGTAGCTATTAGCCCCCAAAACTACTCCTGTGGTGTGCGTGTAGTGCGTGCGTGCTTCTGTGTGTGTGTGTGTGTGTGTGTGTGTGTGTGTGTGTGTGTGTGTGTGTGTGCGCGCGTGCTCATGAAGGTCATTCACTGTCCCTCAGGTTGTGGCATGCAAACACATATTTGGCAGCGAGTCATGTCTTCTCACATTCTCCTAGTAGTATTTACTAATTTTGAGAACTCATTTAGTTCTTTGTAGCCTGTAATTTCAGATTCTAATTTATTAAAGAAAGTATTTCTCATTTCGCTAAACAAAACTCTCTGTCAAAACAACAAAACAACAACAACCTAAAATGCATTCAGTATATACATTGAACATACATGGAATTAATAAACACGGTATGAATACAGTTTTTACAAATACTGACAGTTCCTTATTGGCATGATGCCGGGGACAGGTCAGACACATTGTCTCATCTTGTGACAGGCTGTCACAACATGAGACTGAGTGTGTCGGCTCTGTCTGTCTCTCTATAGCTCTCTATATATCTTTCTCTCTCTCCCTACAGTGTGGCACTGATCGGGTGTCATTTCCAAGAGCATGTAGTCCACAGCCGTCCCGCTAATAGTGTTACTCACCTTTTTCCCCCGTCAGTGAAAGCCGTACTGCTTTAGCCATAGCTGCAACATTAGCCCCCATATCATACACAGTATATTATTGTGTTCTGGCAGTTCTCAGGGGAGCTACGTCGGGCTATTTTTACCCCATCTAGCTCTTTCCCCCTCACCTCTTCGACTTTGTGCACCAGATTAATTAGTGCTCCATTCACAAACAAGTCATGTCCCCAGAGAGCAGGCACACATTGTGTGCAATGGCACACTGCATAGTCAATGCATGTCAAAGCGACACACACACGCACACACACGTTCACGCACACACGCATTCACACGCACACAGAAACTCTTGCAACGTATGTAGTATGGACAGTAGCTTGTATGGCATCGTTGTATTCAATGACACAGAAGCGCACGCACGCACACAAACACACACTGAAACTCTTGAGCTACAACATATGTAGCTTGTATGACATCTTTGAATTCAATGACACAGAAGCGCACACACATGCTCACGCACACACACACACATAATGTCCTAGCGCTGGTCTTGGCTGCATCCTGGCCCTCCATCATCCATCATGAATGCTGACTACTCCTAAGGGATGGGAAGAGCATTTCAGCTAGCCCTCAGAAACCAATTAAAACAACAGTGTGTGTGTGTGTGTGTGTGTGTGTTAGTGTGTGTGTGGTGTGTGTGCGTGTTTTAGTGTTTTGCTGTTACTCCCTGTCTTTATTAAAGTGAAGTGTATTTCTGGTTTTGCCCATGTTGATGGGCGGGCGTGCGTATGTGTGTGCGTGTGTGTGTGTGTGTGCGTGCGTGCGTGCATGTGTGTGTGTGAGAAACGCCACTGATTTCAACCTGTTCCCATTATTGTAAGGCTGCTATAGTGGCTTGGCCAGCTACAGTATACCAGGTCGCAATTCTTTTTTTCTCATTGCTGATAGCGCTCTCCTACCTTTTTTAACTCCCTCTGTCCTATATGTCTCTCTCTCTCTCTCTCTCTCTCTCCCACCCCCCCCCCCCCCCCCCCCCTCGTTATTCCCTTCTTCTTAACAGAGCCCTACCCCATCACCTATTTGTCTTTTTAATTCATGTTCCTTCAACATTGCCTTCTTCATTACCATTTCCTCTCTCCGTCTATTGGCTATCGGTGAGTATATCATCAGTATATGGCTTTCCCCGTAGAGGCCTGTATCGACCGGCCCGCTGTGATTTGCTGTTGTCTTCTCTCTCGCCATCTCGGGGGGGGGGGGGACGAATACCCACATTTGGTTCTGTCACCCATGGACCCTTGTGCTGGGTCGTATGCACTAGGGGTGTTCCTAGAGACTAATGTCCCTGTCGTTTAAACTAAATTAGAAATTTAGACTCGTCGACTAGACAAAAAAATACCAAAACACAACCATCCGAATGGATCACAATCAGGCTTACAATTGTCAGACTGGCGATCGGTTGTTTTGTTTTGTTTTTTTTAGACCGCAGTTACCGGTAATGGCAAAGTGCCAATGCCACTTTGTTTCCGTATTCAAAGGCAGCGGGACGAGAGTAATATGAAAGGTACCCTATCCCTAATGTGCAAATCTCCGAAAGGATCCACCAAGCTAGCAGTTTTAATTGGTCATATTTTAGAGGTATTTTAACAGTGTTAATAATAAATAAATTGTGAATATGAATCAGTGTTATGAAAATGTGTCAAATAAATACCGTGAAACTGTGTGTGTGTGTGTGTGTGTGCGTGCTAATACATTCAGAACACCTTGCTGGACTGACAACGTGAAGATGATTAGGATTATTATTATTATTATTATTATTATTAATAATTAACTGAATATACTGTATGTATGTGTTACCGGTACTGGTTAGCTACCGTAGCTGACACTTAAGATAACAACACACGATACCGCACCACCTTCTTCTCATTGTTTGCCCTAACAAGCGCTGCAGCCTGGCCTTGACTTGAGCTGAACTGCTCTACATGCACAGATATAAAATGATTCTCCCCCTTGATGAACTATTTTGATCATCCTTGAAAGAATAAGCAAACACTGCAAAACTAATACGGACAGGCAAAGCTGCGCTCTTACTAATGTAAGTTGCTATGGTAACATCACAGCCCCTCGAGTGATCCTGGTGACGTATTTTACATGCCCTGGAGTAATAAAATGTTACTTAGCGGTCTCTAAATGTAGAAACACCAGTAATTTCCTGTGGGAATATGTGTCTTTGACAAAACAGGTAAGTTTGCAACAATATGAGTTAATCACGGACCGTGGTGGGGAAGTAAATCGAAAACAACGTATATTTTTCTCATAAGGAAAAACGCTAAGACCCAGAAGTCCTTATATGGGCATAATGACATACGAATGGCGAGGTCTATGAGAGTTGTCCCCTCTCCCTCGCCACTACGAACCATATGACTATGCTAGCAACGCATGGAAATCAAGCGCTCCCAACTCCACTCGCAGCGTCAGCAGATTGTTTTGTGTGTTTCGTGTGCAGGCTGAGGCAGGGATCAAAAAATACCTTTAACCGACTAGTATTTGTGATGCCGTGTTTAACCGTTCAACCAGCTAATCCCTAGTATGCACCTTGACAAAAGCATTTTGTTGGCGGGAAAGGTGGTGTTATTGGGAGCTATGTATCGCCATAATTATTCCTTGATTGCACTGAATGACCTTTCTTTCAAATGACCCCATAAACAATGTACTGTAGCTGGCAGGGTAATGCAAGTGGCACCAATGTGATTTAGTCTGCTAAGCGATTGTTAATTACTTTGCAGTAGCTTTCTGACACCCTGTGTCCAAGCTGTTTAGGTATAATGTGGGTGAATGATGCCTATTCATTTCTGGTCAGTGTTTCTCTTTGTCAATGGCAAACAGAACATTAAAAAATATATATTTTCAGATGTATATACTAGACTACTATTTACAGTAACCTGCAGTCTGTGACATACATTTAGAGCATCAGAAGGTGTTGGTTTGATTGGAAAGTAAGGTTTCCAATACCCATGTCCAGTGTCCAGTGTCCAGTTTCCTGTCAATAGAATAGGATTCAGTGGAATGACTTTCTTGTATTGAGTGGCATAACATATCGGCAGCTATATCCCATGAAAAGGGACATAACAATCTATTGACTTTCAAAGCCTATTCTCTGGCCGTGATACCTTTCAACATCATGTAATGTCACCATTTAGTGGCACAGGAGGTCTTTCCCTCCCATCTGTCTGAGAATAGCTTTTTTTCTTCTCTGCTAGATCTCTTTTTATATCAGAGATAGTCGTCTCTCTCTCTCTCTCCTGCTAACCAGTAGATGCTATCTGTTGCTCTGTTAGCCACAATAGGCCTCACACAAAGCCTCAGAGAGAGAGAGAGAGAGAGAGAGAGAGAGAGAGAGAGAGAGAGAGAGAGAGAGAGAGAGAGAGAGAGAGAGAGAGAGGAAGTTTACACAGCACATTGGCGAGAGGAGAATAGCGCAAGTGTTTAGGCTGGTGGCTTTTATCAAAAAGCCTTTTGTTTGTGTTGTTTAGTGGTGTAGCAATGTGCACGTGCGTGCATGTGTGTTTTTGATAAGCCCCAACGCTTATAAAAGAAAAGCGATTTGATTACAATATCTGAAGATTCTGACTGGCAGTCTGCAATATGTGCCATTCTCTCTTTTCTGTCCAACGCAAATGTATGCCCTCATAAACAAGAGAGAGAGACACACATAATTATAGACACAGTCCAGAGAGAGAGACTAGTGGAGCGCAAATGCAAAGCGGGGAGGAGGATGTTTTTGCACCATCAGCCCAGACAATAGGAGATGCTCTATTATTTTGTCAGTGTGGCACTGTGCCACATCAGACCCCCAACTGTGTGTGGGTGTATGTGTGTTGTGCTTTTTTCCCGCGATGTAGGGCTGGGTCTGTGCTACTGGGATGAAACGGAAAGAGCCGAGCGACCGATACTGATTGATGTCCATTATCAAGATAACATCGAAAGTATTTATAACTAACTCTATATAGTTGCTAAGAACAAAGTAACTAAACAAAAAAACGGCTCGTGTGTGCTTGTGCAACTGTGAAGAAGAGTCTTTGTAGCGGACATAAATCACTATAAAAATGCCTTCAGCATTTACACATTGTTTTTATTATGTGCGCATTGTAGAGGGAATGCTGGGAATGCATTCACATGTCTGTGAATGACAGAGCGGGGAGGACATGTGAATCTCTCTCCGTTTCTTCACAGACAGTGAGGTCAAAGAGTAACCTCACCCCCCACCCTTACCCCCTCCATCCCCCACCACCGCCTCAATGAGTCGGGCTGGGACAAATGACCGTCACCCCTCCCCCCCTTCTCTTCCCGTGGCGCTAATCCAATTAGGGCTAGTGCTAATCATCCCGGTCGTGACGGATGACCGCGGGGGCCATTGTCTGGGCCCTGGGCTAGATGGATGGAACTGTGATTAGCAACTTGGCTAGCCTCGGGTAGACATTAGCACCTCCGCACACCTTTCAAGGGCCCCGACGGGGAGGCGGGGGGAATTAGGGGTCGTCACGTGCGGTAATTGTGTTGAGCAGATTAATAGTCACAAGGCTAAATGAGAGATTTAAGTAGGGTCTTGATGGTGGGTATGGGTTACGCGTGTGAAAAGGCAGATTGTCCATGTTTTGAGATGCAGTTAATACATTGGCGGCCATTTTTCATCTCGCTAATTGAAGCGACGGGCATTTGATTGGAATCGAATGAAGGAAAAGACCCCAATTACCTTCGTAAACTATGAAAATATGTTCCCGGCACCTTCTAACTTCTTCTCCTCTTTGTTTCCCCTCCCCGTCCAGCTGTCTCCAGAGACGGGACCCAGACAGGGAGGCACCATGTTGACCATCACAGGGGAGAACCTGGGCCTGCAGTTCAAAGACATCCAGAGCGGGGTTCGCATCGGCAAGGTGGCCTGTAACCCCCAGGAAGACCAATACGTCAGCGCTGAGCAGTATGTATTGTGTTGTGTTGTTCCATCTCGTTTTCCTCCTCGGCATCACTTTGCGTTTGTCTCTCCTCCTTGCCTTCGTAGATCTCGTCTGTCTGCTTCACTCTGTTATATTGATGGGACACTGAGTGCTGAACACGGCACGCGGTGACTCACTCACACAGACGTGTACGTTTCAATTAAACCAACAAAGGTTAAGGCACTCGCGCCCTCGGGCCAAAACCAATTCCTGCAGGCAGACGCGCTCTGTTTGTATTCCCTTTGTATTTAGCCACTATTTGTGGAGTCAAGTCAAATGTTTATGACTCTGGCAACAGATTTCCTGCATGATTAACATTTCATGAATATGCTATAGCTACTGTACACCTAGTAAAAACCCAGATTTTTAAAACACCACATTAATAACACATGGTTGACCCAGTTTTATTTCTATTCTGTTCCTTGCCTTTTGAGTTGTTCCAAGAGCGAAAGTGATGCACATGACAAAATTCAGGGCAGTCAGCACAGCTGGATACGTCCTCCATGTTCTATTTCCATCCATGTAACTACTTGTAAACAAACACCCCATTTGGTTAGATCTCCAGTGTCGTCCCAGCAGAATACGGGGGCTTTGTCTCCTTTCCAAAAAGTCAAACATGACGAATGTGATGTTGATGGCTTGTCAGTTAGGACAATAGAACGGTCTCTGGCTGTCGCCAGTGATGACGGCTGTCACCAAAATGGGTTTAGAGATATGCAGGTGATGTGAATGTATGGTTTCAAATGGTCCCATAAGTACATTTATAGCCGTAACGTGTAGTATTATTGTTGTTATTATTATTATTTGGGGGTTTCAATACCAGAATTTTTTTCCATTCATGTGAATTTCGTCCAAACCGTTGAATTCGAGACGGCAACAGCCCCATCTAACCCAGCCAACCATGTGACGTGGTGTTGGCTTGTTGCCATAACAACCAGGGCAGGAGGGCAGCACTGGCAAGCCAGCCTGTCATGCTAATTTAAAGTGATGTCAGCCGTGCGGGCGCCATTAGCGAGCCAATTGCTCCCGTCATCTACCCCCCCCCCCCAACCCCCCTCCCCTCCCCCGACCTCGTCAAGGCCATAACACAAGAGGCGGGACAGGGGTCGCAAGTGACAGCGCCGGGTCAAAGGTCAACTGCTGTGAATAATGGAGAGAAGGCGACGATGACTTGCTGCAGCGGCTTGCAAAACGTGGACGCGATGTAGATGACTTGTCCTAGTTATGTTTCTGCTGGATCTGCTGGTCTCTGGTGGACGCACGTACGTCCAGCAAGGACCACACTTCTGCTCAGCGATTTAAAGCACAACCGTCCAGGAAACGTTACAGCTCTGTAGCGGAAGGAAGTGCTGGCTTCGGCCCCGATGGACATAAACATAGAAGGTTTCCGCAGCGCTCGTTACACGAGTGCAATTCAGGACACAAATCCCTCTACTGCGTCATATTTCCGGGTTGTAATTGGAGGCGAGATGGTGAGTTACACAGAGATACAACTGTGCAATTTGCTGTTGCTTGGTGTGACATCCTCCCCAAGCATCATGTCAACAGCCAAGAGTGTTTGTATTTGCACCTGGACAACCATAAATATTTGCCGGTAGGGAGAAGAACTGTCTAAGCTGATCTAATATCACCGCACCATATATGTGTAAACACACCAATAACTCGTACAGGCTCTGTGCAGCACAGGTTCCAGGCTCTCAGATGTAAAAGTGGCACTATACCACCAGCGCATGTTGTTTGTCCGGTAATGGTGCTCAACGCTGGCTGTATTTCTATTATAGGTCCATCTAGCTTCCTAATTGTGGCCCAGATCTCAGCAGGAGAACCACAAATAAATGCGAGCAGGGAGGAGAGAGAGAAAAACAAAGGGAAAAAAAACACTGCATCGAAATGCGGATGTCATCGTCGTGACAACAGCGCGGTTGCCCATTGGCCACCTGCTGGGCGGAAGGAAGCAGGAGCTATAACTCATCTCAGGGACAGCGAGAGAGTGGAGGGAAAAGGGGGGGGAGGGGGGGGGGGGTTGGCTATGATACAACATCTTCAATTAATCAGCTCCTCTCTCTCTCTCTCTTGTTTTCTGCCTCGCACGCTCGCTCTCATTGTTCCTCTGTTTTAGTCTTCCTCATTTGCTTTCTCTGGTTAATTAACAGTCAAGGGTCTGAACTCTGAAGTGTGTGTGTGTGTGTGTGTGTGTGTGAGAGAGAGAGAGTGTACGTGTGTGTGTGTGTGTGGGGGAGAGAGAGAGTGTACATATGTGTGTGTGTGTGTGAGAGAGTGTACATATGTGTGTGTGTGTGTGAGAGAGAGTGTACATATGTGTGTGTGTGAGAGAGAGTGTGTGTGTGTGAGAGAGTGTACATATGTGTGCGTGTGAGAGAGAGTGTACATATGTGTGTGTGTGAGAGAGAGTGTACATATGTGTGTGTGTGAGAGAGAGTGTGCCTGTGTGTGTTCCCCCTTGCGGGCTCTGCTGTCATTCCAGCCACTCTTCTAGTCTCTCAATCATTCCTCCAATGGTTTTTCATTTGGCCGGCCAGTGTCCAGGGCCAAGCTCAAGGCTTCTGTTTCTACAGTGCCCCCTAGCGCACACATACGCGCGCACACATACACGCGCACACACATGTCTACACACACACGTGCACGTGCACTCACACACGCGCACGGGCTGTTCCAAGCATGCTTCACTTGGACGCATCGGCTATTTCTGTATAGAAAAAGTGCTTTGAAATTAAAGACATTCATAACTCCAATTTTTAGATGTGCACACATTGAACAATTTTGATGTCAAGACATTCGCTGGAAATACATATTTAGTATACGCCATATTTAGTATAGTGCACGCGTGACGATATTTACCTTGCGCGTAAAGTATGCTGGGGCCTGAACAATAAAGAGCTTCTCTCCCGCTCCCAGGATCGTGTGCCGCTTGAATGACGCCACAGGTTACAAGGTGCAAGAGGCCAAGGTGGAGGTGTGCGTGAGGGACTGCACACACCCGGACTACAAGACCACCTCGACCAAGGCCTTCACCTTCGTGGTAAGTGACGTGTGTTTGTGTACAGTATGCTGGTGTAGCTAGTAAGGCTGTGCATTGGTAATAATTTGACGATGTGATGCGTATCACGATCATAAGCAAGGCGATATATATTGCGGTTTCTAATGCGTGGAAAACTGTCATGACAATGCTGGAAACTCTAGAAACTTGCTCAGGGACTGCAGATACAAATTTGCTTTAAGATAAAGCTGGTAACAATCTTTTCTCTCTTTTGAGATTACTGTAGTTTGTACATCGATATCATGATTTTGAGAATCGCAAACAGCAATATCTCGATACTCAGGTGTATCGATATTTACTTACACCCCTACGAGCTAGATACATTTGCCGATTGTGGCTAGCTGCATGGTAATGGTGGTCATTGTGAGGGTAGTCTCAGCCTCTTCCGTCCATTAGCACTATGTCAAATAAGCAACTCTACGCTGATGCATCAGATGCATAATCCCCTGTAAATTCGACGCAGGACTCTGACTTCCGGGAAGTGTTACTGTCGTTGGCTGTTCGCATTGTCACTCACAAGTAATGTATCTGTAATTTCCGGTGCAACGATAGTGCAGTGCTGTATTTACTAAAATGTTATAAGTAGTAAACATAGCCTACACATGTTTCCAACAAAACGTCCTACTTGGCCATTGAGGTACCTAGTTGGTCGTTGTGCATGTCAATCATAATACCTCTCCTGTCAAGTAGAGTCTTGATGCCCAGACTTTACGTACGTAAAGGACTGGCTCTGCAAGACTATTTTTGGGGTTGCTTCTTGACACTGTGATTGACCTGAGCCATTAAACTTCTGCCTGACCTGGTCCTTTGCGCTTGTGTGCCTTCCTCTCAGTCTCCGTACTTCACCCGCGTCCACCCGTCAAACGGGCCGCTGTCAGGCGGTACCAGGATCACCATCGAAGGCAGCCACCTCAACGCAGGCAGCGCCGTGGCTGTGAAGATTGGACTCCACCCCTGTCACTTTGAGAGGTGAGAAGATCAAACCTGCCTCGAAGCTAGGCTTGCACGTGTTGCCGCTGTACACCCATGTACATGACCTGTACTCCCCCGTGGATTAGTGCTAAGAGTGACGTTCAAAAGGTGTTTACACGTGTTTTCATATCCAGTGCATTGTGAATGTTTTTCTTTGGGTCAAGTAAAACATTTACAGGTACATTACTAAACCTGTTTTAGTTTAGTTTTTTGCAGCTGTTAAACTTCACTCTATTACGTGTTAAAAGTCTTTGTGATAGTCATGTCATCACAAGAGGCTATTTTCTCGCTTCTCATATTTCTCATATTTCTCATGCGTCAATGTCTTCTAATTACACTTATATTTCATAACAGAAACTTTCTGCATCCCCAGGGGTATCAGACTAGCGGTGACCAACACCTCGTTTGTACCGGGAATGACCTATTGTTGTGAGAATGATCGTATTACGCTAACATTTCCCAGGCGAGCTTCTCTCATATGGGCAGTGCCGTGCACGGAAAGGTACGTCGGTGAAGTGCACGGACGACATTTTCCTACTCAGGGATATTACTGTAATTTGAGGCGCTGGGATTCAAACGGTGCCTGGTAATTGGTGGCTCGCATTCTGCCTGCTTTTGAACTCACGTTAGAAAAATACTAACATTTTGTTTCAGGCTGTACAACTATCAGCCGCTGCCATCTTTAGCCACTGTTATCGTTTAGTCAGTTTGAGTTTGTGCCAAGCTTTTAAGAATGGGGTGACATGGATCTGGTACTATTTCAATGACTGCCGTTCTTGATGCCAAGAATTATATTGTTCCCTTTAGTCTTTGCTGGCAAACCATACTCTGGATCAAATCTACCCATAGTGTCTGACAGATGGCAGAGAGAAGATTCCTGACACTTGTCAGAGATTGCCACCGAGACTTAGAATTACTCAAAGGGGAAATATGATGAAAAGCAGAAGGGGGAAATAATTATAAGAGTGTAATATTATAATAATATGGATAATAATATTATATAAGAGTGTAAAATAATTTGACCGATCATTTAGGGAAATTACTCATTTCAGTTTGATCCGTTACATTACAACATTACGGCACATGGCTAGAAGCGGTCAGCGGTCTAAATCAATGCTCTAAATATGAATTGTGTGGCCTTGATAAGAACGTAGTTATCATGGAAAGATTGTATGTGAGTGGCGAGCTAGGAGACTTAAATTAGACCATGGGGGGGAAAAAGTCTTGACAGAAAATAGAAAATGTATGAGTGTTGATGTTTTTAAAGTGGGCTTCTGCTTGGAAAACAGACAAGTTAAACTAATGAACACGTACCTATAAAGTGCTTTGTGTTCTATACCCAAGGAAGGGAAGTAAAGGCCAATTTAAAGTACCCACACACATCCGCAGAAAGGTGAACATAATAGTCTTGGCCTTTCATTCACTGAGCAGCAATAACCTTTATGACCAAAGTAATGAACTGGTTGAGTCCATCTCTTTAATGTGTCTTTGCATGCACCTGGGCCTCCGTTTTAATCAAAACCTATTTACCCTTAGTCACTCATCCCCTTATCTCCAAGCTCCCCCAGTCTTTCATTTATTTTCTTTTTGTTTCCACCGCCCAACCCCCCCGCTCCCCCCCGCTCTCCCTCGCTCCCCTTCCCTTTGTCCCGGCAACCCTGTCAAGATATGCATACCGCACGACGGGCGCTCGCAGCGGCGGTGTTGTGTAAAAAAAAAAAAAAAAAAAAAAAAACTGTTGCCATGGAAACCAGGCACTAGCAGAGAATAGTGGTGAATACTGTACATCTATCTACCGATGGAGTGCCTACTCCCGGTGGGGAATGAGTCCTTACCCTAAGTGAAGGAGTTTAAGTACCTCGGGGTCTTGATCGCGAGTGAGGGGACTATGGAGCGAGAGATTGGCCGGAGAATCGGAGCAGCGGGAGCGGTATTGTAATCGCTTTACCGCACCGTTGTGACTAAAAGAGAGCTGAGCCGGAAGGCAAAGCTCTCGATCTACCGGGCAATTTTCGTTCCTACCCTCACCTATGGTCATGA